>CAXKVI010000513.1:0-25553 GCA_964058755.1 Campiglossa producta | reverse complement strand
CGATAAGACTCCCCTACGTTAGCTGGTTTGCCAGGCTTTAGTAGTGGGACCACGACTGCCTGTTTCCATTTTTCAGGTATGACAGAAGTGGCCAGGGACAAATTGAAGACGGTAGTGAGGTATTTTACTCCCTCTTCGCCGATGTGTTTTAAATGCACCATGGCTATGTCGTCAGGGCCCATAGCTTTAGAGTTTTTGGCTTTCCTGATGGCCACTCGAACCTCTGTAGCGGTGATGGAAACGGGGGCATTGTTTTTGTGTTTATGCGCACACCTGAAGATCCTACGTCTGTCCCTGTCCTGTGCTGGGTGTGGTACAAACTGTCGGCAAAAGGCCGTTGCACTTTTCTTCGGGTCACTAAACGTCTTATCACCAAAGGTGATGTCTACGTTTTTTGGTGGGCCCGTCGAATTTGACAGGGATTTGACTGTGGACCATAATTTTCCAACACCGGTAGAGAGGTTACAAGACCTCAGATGCTCCTCCCATTTGGCATGTTTGTGTTCATCTACCAACCGTCTGATTTCCGCGTTGAGACCACTGATCTGTGGGTCTGCGGGATCGATGCTACGTATATGGTCACGTTCATTGGCCAGGGCTGCAACTTCATTTGGGAAGTTTGGCCGTATATTTTGTATTCTCCCAGCTGGTATAAAAAGGGCTGCAGCTCTATTTATGACCTTACGTATTTCCTTTTCACCTTGGCGTACGTCAGTCGGTATGGGAAGAGCACCAAAGGAGCTCTCAGTAAACTCAGTAAAGCCAACCCAGTCAGCCCTCCTGAAGTTTACGTAGGATCTCTTCTCAGAGGTGGTGAAATCCGGGGCACGATCAACGGACAGGATGATTGGCAGGTGATCTGATGCCAAAGCCACCATTGGGCGCCAGTTTATGCAGTTTATTAGACCCGGACTAACAATTGTTATGTCCGGGGAGCTACTGCAATTTACTGCCATCCTCGTGGGGGCGTCCGTGTTCACCGCGCAGAATGTGGAAGCGTCAATTTGCTCGGCTATTTCCCGTCCTCTGCCGTCAGCAGAATGTCGTGAATGCCACATGTCATGGTGTGCATTAAAATCGCCCATAATGACACGGTTATCGCCCCGTAGGAAATCGCTTAAATCAGGGCGATAACTTCTGGGACAACAGGTGACGGGAGGTATGTATATGTTTATCAGCTCGAGATCAACACATGTACCTTTCTCGCAGAACCGGCAGTACGTAGCACCTGAGGTGCTCCTCCCATTTGGTTTGTTTGTGTTCGTTAACCAGCCTTCTGATTTCCACGTTGAGGTCACCGATCTGTGGGTCAGATGGATCGATGTTGCGTATGAGGTCACGTTCGTTGGCCAAGGCTGCGGCCTCAGCTGGGAAGTTAGGCCTAATATCTTTTATCCTACCAGCTGGTATAAAACGGGCTGTAGCCTTTTTAATGACCTCACGTATGTTACGCTCGCCAACGTGTACGTCAGTGGGAATGGGAAGATCACCAAAGGAGCTCTCCGTGAATTCCAAAAAGCCGACCCAATTGGCCTTTTTGAAATTCACGTAAGTTCTTTTCTCCGACGTGATAAAATCCGTGGCACGATCGACAGACAGGATGATAGGCAGGTGGTCGGATGACAGGGCCACCATAGGTTGCCAGTTGATGCTGTTAATTAACCCCGGGCTAACAATAGTTAGGTTCCCTATGTACAGTCACTTCTCAGAGCAGAAAACCCAGGACATCGCCATGGATCTCTGCGCAGTGGAACCACCCGGGGTTTTACCTCGGCCAAGGACTGTCACTTTCAATGTAACCCTGTTTAGTATGTTTTGTCCCATTCCGAAACTATCATCCTCCCCCCTTGCAGCAGGGCTGCAAGATATTCTTTTGTTACGGGCGGGCGTTGAGCCGAACCCCGGACCAAAAGAATGGATATGCAGTGTCTGTTGCAAAAAAAATATATATTAAACGGTCGCATTCTGTGCAATGCTTCTCGTGTAAGAGATGGCTCCACAAATCTGGATGTTCAGGGCTTAACCTTAACATCCACAGACCCCGTACTTTCTTTAGTACTTTCGTGGCCCCTTGTTGTTTGCGCCGTCGGGCGTCCCGCGGTAAGCGCCGTCCAAGCGCACCCCTACCGCCACCTTCTAGTAGCAATACTAATAATAATAATAATAATGTCTTAACGACTAGCAGCATTTCTGCTATACCCGCCACACAAATTCCAGACTGTTGCTCGTGCCTTATGGCGTCAACATCACGCGCAGCAGCTCAACACTCTTGCTCCCACCGGAGCAGTTTAGACATGAGCAACTCCGAGCATCAGTCTCTGTCTGTTTCTTTGTTACACCCCCCCTCCCGTTTACACCTGAGTCAGGATCAACATCTTCTTGCACCTGTCTCGACGTGTACTGTTTGTCGGCAAAGATTATACACGCTCGCTTCATCGGTCAAATGCAATAACTGCTTAGGCCAATGCGTTGACGGAGCTGCGGGTCGACACCTGCTCGTTGAATTTATCCGCAAACTGCTTGTTAGCAGAAGGATTACAACAGAGTTAGGTGGAATTTCGATTCGCAGACCTGTTAACAGGGGTACCCCACAAGGAGGTGTTCTCTCTCCGCTACTTTGGTTGGTTACTGTAAATCAACTCCTACGTCTTATGGAAGCCGAAGGCTACCAAGTAATTGCGTACGCTGATGATATCTGCGTTATCATGCGAGGAAAATTCCCTCAAACTCTTTGCAATTTAATGGAGACAGCTCTGTCGAAAGTATGCGACTGGGCGAATTCTTCGGGCTTAGAAGTTAATCCCGAGAAAACCGAACTGGTCCTCTTCACTAGAAGGTACAAAATACCGAACCTTTCACCTCCAACAATTGGGAACACGACTTTGACACTTAGTGACAAAGTCAAATACTTAGGAGTTATTCTGGACAGAAAACTTCTGTGGAGCGACAACATAGCGGAACGAGTCAAAAAAGCTACGTGCGCGTTGTTTACCTGTAAGAGAGCAATTGGTATATCGTGGGGGTTTTCTCCCAAAGTAATATACTGGATATATACAGCCATTGTTCGCCCAATTCTACTGTACGGAGTGCTGGTTTGGTGGCCGGCACTAACTAAGAACACGTACCTTAAGCAACTACAAAAAGTTCAAAGGAGTTCGGAGCTTTGCATAACCGGGGCCCTCGGGTCCACCCCAACAGAAGCACTAAATGCCATGCTGCATCTTCCACCACTCGATCTGGTGGCAAAGGAGGTAGCTGTGATCACGGCTCTGCGAATAAGGGAAACAGGCGTTTGGATGCACGGAACAAGTGGACACGCCACAATCTTAGGCTCTCACGCTCCTGTTAACATACCATCACACACTGACTATTGCACGCCAAATAACGTGTTTGTCAGGAATTACGAGGTGAAAATACCAACAAGACAAGAATGGGATAACAGACCACATACTGTCCGGAACGCCATTAACATATTCACTGATGGCTCTAGGCTTGATGGGAAGGTGGGAGGAGGTATCTTTTCACCGGATCTGGGACTAGAGATCTCTTTTCGTCTTCCCGATCACTGCAGCGTGTACCAAGCAGAAATGCTGGCTATACACGGTGCAGTTAAAAGTCTGGTGTCTACGCCCCGAAACGGCAAAAGAATATATATTTTCTCAGACAGTCAGGCCGCGCTAAAGGCACTGAACTCATGTGTCGACAACACAAAGTCGCTAACTGAATGCCGCAGATCTCTTAACGAGATGGCTCAGCACTTCGGTATCTGCCTTATTTGGGTACCTGGTCACAGGGATATTGAAGGCAACTGCAAAGCGGATGAGCTGGCCAGGAAGGGTACCACCACTCATCTCCTCCCAGGAAATGATTTGGTAGGAATTCCCATGGCCTCTTTCAAACTTCGTGCGAGCACAAATACCATACAAAGAGCAAATACGCTCTGGTCAGGTCTCCCGACGTGCGAGATATCCAGGTCAACTTGGCCTTCTTATAATAAAGGGCGTACTAATTGCCTGCTGACCCTTAATAAATCGGGCATTTCCTCTTTGGTAAGGGTCTTAACAGGACACTGTCTAATAGGCACGCATGGTGCTAGGATGGGCGTCACATCTCACGACTACTGTCGCAGCTGCAGATGTATTGAGGAGGAAGAGAGCGTTCAGCATCTGCTGTGTCAATGCCCCGCACTTAGTAGAAGACGTTTGGCTATACTTGGCCAACCGTTCCTCGACGACCTCGCCGAGGTATCAAAAATGGAAATTAAGGCGTTAGCCAAATTTATTGATTCCACGAACTGGTTTGTTCCTCTGCCTGGAGTGTGAGCTTGGGTTTTTCGGACATGGGGGTGGTGTAGTGACCGTGTGGGGTATCACAATGGGCCTATTTTTTCTGGCCTAAGTGTTGGACGGGGTCGGTGTACTCTGTCCTGCCCTTTTAACCTAACCTAACCTAACCTTAGGCCAATGCCACGTACATCTATGCTCTGGGCTCGCTAACAGGAATCTTTGGACGGATGCGTTCATCGCACCATGCTGTAACACGCCTCAACCTACGACGCCAGCCAACCCGGTTACACCAGGTCCACAGCTAACTAGGCTGAGGCACAGCCTTGGTCTTCGTCTACCAACACCTGGGCGAACACATCCGTCTCTCACGCCTTTGGTTAACTCGACATCGACCCCACCGGCGCACTTCCAAATCTTACAGCACAACTGTAACGGACTAACTGGTAAGATCGCAGAGATAACTAATTTGATGACGCAATATGACATAAAACTTGCCGCAATCCAAGAAACCAAGCTCAGTCCAAGGTCGGACCTCATTACCTATGGCGGATATAACATTCACCGGAAAGACCGTCATAGAGTAACAGGAGGTCTGGGAGGTGGTCTAGCGTTCATAACGCACAACTCTGTACAGTATCATCTATTTGATACCGACATCGAAGGAACGGATGATTGTCACTCATAAACTCATGTGTCATTTCATTATTCATTCTCTTGATTCTCATGTCATAATTCTCACTTACACACACACATACACATTAATGTACAACACACCAACATGGCATCATTTTATATACTTTGTATGAGTTTACTTTCAATAAATGCATAACGCCAAAAGGCCAGTGACAAAAATCAGAAGTGAGCTGAACTAAAGTTAAAGCTAAAGAAATATATAAGAAAAGTAAATTCAAGAAAACAATATTAAATAAAGATGAATTTCACAAAGTTAAGTGTACAACAATTAAAAGAGGCGCTGCGCCGTCTAGAACTAAAAGTGACCGGCAATAAAACCGAATTGATCAGGCGGCTGCAAGAAGCGGAGGAGGAGAAGGTACGACCCGTTGTGGAGGCTATTATCGAAGAAGATTTGAACGCAGAGGAGGCATCGGATGATGCTGGGGGCGATGTGCAGCTGGAAACGCAGGTAAGGGAGCTACAAGGGGTAGTGGAAGCCCTCACAGCGCAGCTGAGTGCTCTGAATAATCCACAAGCGTCCATTAGTGCACAAAACGACACGGCTATGCACGCCACATATTCGTATAGCAACGGAAATTTGTACGCCAATCCACCTGTGTACAGCCAAGCACATGTGTACAACAGCGAGCAAGCAGTGCTGTCAGCAATACCAGCAAGTCTCGGCGCAGCAATGTCAACGTCACAAGGTATGCAAGTCGGAGTACAACAACAAAATACGTCACGCGCAGTCACTGAAACGTCGTCGGCGCAACTAAGATACTCGCCGTCGCAGCAGGCTGGTTTACCAACATTCACACGTTCAACATCACAACAAGCGGTTACCCAGCGCATCAGTTGTCAACGTCGTATGTACGGGAGAGGCAGTCACACACACTACAAGAAATCGCATCAATTCTGCCTGTGTACGATCCATGTGACGATGAGTATACATCTATACAATTCGTAGAGCGTATCGAACAGTTGAGAGCATTATATAATTGGAACGACGCTCTGCTTATCTTCGCCGTATTGGGCAAGCTGAAGGGTGTAGCAAAGCGATGGGCCGACGCACAACCTGTGTTTAGGGAATGGGGTGAGTTTGTAGGTATGTTTTTAAGTGATTTTCCGTATGTGCACAATGCCGCTGACGCACACATACGAATGATGAACTCAAGAATGGGTAAGAGTGAAACTATAATAGAATTTTATTATAGAATGCTGGCAGTAGGTCGACGCGAGCGAATGGATGACGCTTCTATAAACAGATACATAGTCAATGGTCTTTTCGATGAGAATATTAAACGTACGTTAAGCGCAATGAGTTTTCTACGCTGCGCAGACCTACTGCAATCATTAAAGAGCTTGACAAGTCAAATACTTATCAATAAACAACAGAGCAACAGAGTAAACAATGCTGGGCAGAGCGCTCTGCCTCAGCGTGCAGTACGCACTAAAGACAAAGAATCGTCTGCTGGTGGTAGTACTGACGTAGGTCCCACATGTTATAAGTGTAGAGAAAAGGGACACATAGCAAAGAATTGTGTAAAGACGCGGAAGAGTAGCGAAAAGGCAGAGGGTAAGCGCGTGAACAATTTAGATATCGAAGAGAGTGAGGACGCTGATACGAGCGTAGAAGAAGAATCAGCAGTTAATAAAATTCAAATTGCTTTGCCGCAGAGAGATTTGTGCAAGAGTGTGCGTATTTTGGGTAAGAAACAAGTTTGTTGCGATGTGTTAATCGATTCAGGTAGCTCGAAATCACTTGTTAAGAGATCGATTGCTAGTGAGTGCGGCGAGTGCTTTGTGCCGTGTGAAGAGAAATTAATTGGCTTTGCCGGAGGGGAAATAATCTGCAAAGAGAAAATATTAACGCGAATTAAATTCGATGAAGTTGTGTATGCGGTTGAGTTATTGATAATCAATGACTCGATTATGAAATACGATGCACTCATTGGAATCGATGTCTTATCAAAGGGAAAAGTAATTATAGAGGGAGGAACGTGTAGCATAATGGCTATCGATAGAAATGCGATTGATGTGGGTAAAGGGTTGCAAGCAGGTGTAGAACAGCAATTAGTAGAGTTGTTAAATGATTTTGGGCACTGTTTCGGGGAAAAGTTGTGTGAGTTAGGGAAGTCCCAAAATTTTAAAATGAACATTAGGGTAACAACTTCTAATCCAATTTCCAAAAAGGCTTATAGTATCCCCATTCCAAAACAGAAAACTGTAGAGAAGATAGTGCAGGAGTTGCTAAGTTTAGGGGTGATTCGAGAGTCGAAATCGTTGTATGCGTCCCCTATCGTCCTGGTGCGAAAGTCAAACGGGGAGGATAGGCTTTGCGTCGATTACCGCGAATTAAATGCTGTTACTGAGAAACAGCCTTGGTTGATGCCAACTGTAGATGGCGTGTTAGCCACACTCGCGAACAAAAGGTTCTTCACCACGCTCGACTTAATGTCAGGTTATTACCAGATAGAGTTGGATGAGTCATCGCGACACTTCACAGCATTCGTAACTCACAATGGCCACTATGAGTTAACGAGGATGCCGTTTGGGCTTCGAAATGCTCCGTGCTCATTCCAACGTATGATGTCAAACCTGGTAGCTCCACTTGGGGACAAAGTGATAAGCTATGTTGATGAGGTGATCATCGCCAGTCAATCCGAAGAAGAAAATTTGTCGTATTTAAAAGAGTTTCTCGAGATCATCGAACGAGAAGGGTTGACTCTTCGATTGTCAAAGTGCTCATTCATGAGACGTACCGTGTCGTTCCTAGGTCACGAAGTAGATGAGTCAACGTCGTATGTACGGGAGAGGCAGTCACACACACTACAAGAAATCGCATCAATTCTGCCTGTGTACGATCCATGTGACGATGAGTATACATCTATACAATTCGTAGAGCGTATCGAACAGTTGAGAGCATTATATAATTGGAACGACGCTCTGCTTATCTTCGCCGTATTGGGCAAGCTGAAGGGTGTAGCAAAGCGATGGGCCGACGCACAACCTGTGTTTAGGGAATGGGGTGAGTTTGTAGGTATGTTTTTAAGTGATTTTCCGTATGTGCACAATGCCGCTGACGCACACATACGAATGATGAACTCAAGAATGGGTAAGAGTGAAACTATAATAGAATTTTATTATAGAATGCTGGCAGTAGGTCGACGCGAGCGAATGGATGACGCTTCTATAAACAGATACATAGTCAATGGTCTTTTCGATGAGAATATTAAACGTACGTTAAGCGCAATGAGTTTTCTACGCTGCGCAGACCTACTGCAATCATTAAAGAGCTTGACAAGTCAAATACTTATCAATAAACAACAGAGCAACAGAGTAAACAATGCTGGGCAGAGCGCTCTGCCTCAGCGTGCAGTACGCACTAAAGACAAAGAATCGTCTGCTGGTGGTAGTACTGACGTAGGTCCCACATGTTATAAGTGTAGAGAAAAGGGACACATAGCAAAGAATTGTGTAAAGACGCGGAAGAGTAGCGAAAAGGCAGAGGGTAAGCGCGTGAACAATTTAGATATCGAAGAGAGTGAGGACGCTGATACGAGCGTAGAAGAAGAATCAGCAGTTAATAAAATTCAAATTGCTTTGCCGCAGAGAGATTTGTGCAAGAGTGTGCGTATTTTGGGTAAGAAACAAGTTTGTTGCGATGTGTTAATCGATTCAGGTAGCTCGAAATCACTTGTTAAGAGATCGATTGCTAGTGAGTGCGGCGAGTGCTTTGTGCCGTGTGAAGAGAAATTAATTGGCTTTGCCGGAGGGGAAATAATCTGCAAAGAGAAAATATTAACGCGAATTAAATTCGATGAAGTTGTGTATGCGGTTGAGTTATTGATAATCAATGACTCGATTATGAAATACGATGCACTCATTGGAATCGATGTCTTATCAAAGGGAAAAGTAATTATAGAGGGAGGAACGTGTAGCATAATGGCTATCGATAGAAATGCGATTGATGTGGGTAAAGGGTTGCAAGCAGGTGTAGAACAGCAATTAGTAGAGTTGTTAAATGATTTTGGGCACTGTTTCGGGGAAAAGTTGTGTGAGTTAGGGAAGTCCCAAAATTTTAAAATGAACATTAGGGTAACAACTTCTAATCCAATTTCCAAAAAGGCTTATAGTATCCCCATTCCAAAACAGAAAACTGTAGAGAAGATAGTGCAGGAGTTGCTAAGTTTAGGGGTGATTCGAGAGTCGAAATCGTTGTATGCGTCCCCTATCGTCCTGGTGCGAAAGTCAAACGGGGAGGATAGGCTTTGCGTCGATTACCGCGAATTAAATGCTGTTACTGAGAAACAGCCTTGGTTGATGCCAACTGTAGATGGCGTGTTAGCCACACTCGCGAACAAAAGGTTCTTCACCACGCTCGACTTAATGTCAGGTTATTACCAGATAGAGTTGGATGAGTCATCGCGACACTTCACAGCATTCGTAACTCACAATGGCCACTATGAGTTAACGAGGATGCCGTTTGGGCTTCGAAATGCTCCGTGCTCATTCCAACGTATGATGTCAAACCTGGTAGCTCCACTTGGGGACAAAGTGATAAGCTATGTTGATGAGGTGATCATCGCCAGTCAATCCGAAGAAGAAAATTTGTCGTATTTAAAAGAGTTTCTCGAGATCATCGAACGAGAAGGGTTGACTCTTCGATTGTCAAAGTGCTCATTCATGAGACGTACCGTGTCGTTCCTAGGTCACGAAGTAGATGAGTCAACGTCGTATGTACGGGAGAGGCAGTCACACACACTACAAGAAATCGCATCAATTCTGCCTGTGTACGATCCATGTGACGATGAGTATACATCTATACAATTCGTAGAGCGTATCGAACAGTTGAGAGCATTATATAATTGGAACGACGCTCTGCTTATCTTCGCCGTATTGGGCAAGCTGAAGGGTGTAGCAAAGCGATGGGCCGACGCACAACCTGTGTTTAGGGAATGGGGTGAGTTTGTAGGTATGTTTTTAAGTGATTTTCCGTATGTGCACAATGCCGCTGACGCACACATACGAATGATGAACTCAAGAATGGGTAAGAGTGAAACTATAATAGAATTTTATTATAGAATGCTGGCAGTAGGTCGACGCGAGCGAATGGATGACGCTTCTATAAACAGATACATAGTCAATGGTCTTTTCGATGAGAATATTAAACGTACGTTAAGCGCAATGAGTTTTCTACGCTGCGCAGACCTACTGCAATCATTAAAGAGCTTGACAAGTCAAATACTTATCAATAAACAACAGAGCAACAGAGTAAACAATGCTGGGCAGAGCGCTCTGCCTCAGCGTGCAGTACGCACTAAAGACAAAGAATCGTCTGCTGGTGGTAGTACTGACGTAGGTCCCACATGTTATAAGTGTAGAGAAAAGGGACACATAGCAAAGAATTGTGTAAAGACGCGGAAGAGTAGCGAAAAGGCAGAGGGTAAGCGCGTGAACAATTTAGATATCGAAGAGAGTGAGGACGCTGATACGAGCGTAGAAGAAGAATCAGCAGTTAATAAAATTCAAATTGCTTTGCCGCAGAGAGATTTGTGCAAGAGTGTGCGTATTTTGGGTAAGAAACAAGTTTGTTGCGATGTGTTAATCGATTCAGGTAGCTCGAAATCACTTGTTAAGAGATCGATTGCTAGTGAGTGCGGCGAGTGCTTTGTGCCGTGTGAAGAGAAATTAATTGGCTTTGCCGGAGGGGAAATAATCTGCAAAGAGAAAATATTAACGCGAATTAAATTCGATGAAGTTGTGTATGCGGTTGAGTTATTGATAATCAATGACTCGATTATGAAATACGATGCACTCATTGGAATCGATGTCTTATCAAAGGGAAAAGTAATTATAGAGGGAGGAACGTGTAGCATAATGGCTATCGATAGAAATGCGATTGATGTGGGTAAAGGGTTGCAAGCAGGTGTAGAACAGCAATTAGTAGAGTTGTTAAATGATTTTGGGCACTGTTTCGGGGAAAAGTTGTGTGAGTTAGGGAAGTCCCAAAATTTTAAAATGAACATTAGGGTAACAACTTCTAATCCAATTTCCAAAAAGGCTTATAGTATCCCCATTCCAAAACAGAAAACTGTAGAGAAGATAGTGCAGGAGTTGCTAAGTTTAGGGGTGATTCGAGAGTCGAAATCGTTGTATGCGTCCCCTATCGTCCTGGTGCGAAAGTCAAACGGGGAGGATAGGCTTTGCGTCGATTACCGCGAATTAAATGCTGTTACTGAGAAACAGCCTTGGTTGATGCCAACTGTAGATGGCGTGTTAGCCACACTCGCGAACAAAAGGTTCTTCACCACGCTCGACTTAATGTCAGGTTATTACCAGATAGAGTTGGATGAGTCATCGCGACACTTCACAGCATTCGTAACTCACAATGGCCACTATGAGTTAACGAGGATGCCGTTTGGGCTTCGAAATGCTCCGTGCTCATTCCAACGTATGATGTCAAACCTGGTAGCTCCACTTGGGGACAAAGTGATAAGCTATGTTGATGAGGTGATCATCGCCAGTCAATCCGAAGAAGAAAATTTGTCGTATTTAAAAGAGTTTCTCGAGATCATCGAACGAGAAGGGTTGACTCTTCGATTGTCAAAGTGCTCATTCATGAGACGTACCGTGTCGTTCCTAGGTCACGAAGTAGATGAAAACAGTGTCACACCAGGCGCGAGGAAAACAGAAGCCATTGTTAATTTTCCCGTGCCACGCAACCAGCTGGAGGTTCGTAGATTCCTGGGACTTACAGGTTTCTTTCGCAAGTTTGTCAGCGGGTATGCAATCATCGCGAAGCCGCTTACTGAACTGACAAGAAAAAATATAGATTTTGAATGGAGTTCCCGGTGTGAGAATGCGTTTCGAAAACTAATTGGGCTGATTGCGAGCTCACCGATACTTACCATTTATGATGTTAGCAAGGAGCATGAATTACACACAGACGCATCAAGTGTGGGACTCGCTGCCATTCTTATGCAGCGTGATGATAATGGTAACATGAGACCAGTAGCATACTTTAGTCGAGCGTGTGTAGGGGCTGAGAGAAATTATCATGCCTACGAGTTGGAAGTGCTGGCAGTAGTTGAGGCATGCCAACTATTTCGTATGTTCCTGCTGGGTAAACCTTTTTTCATCGTCACCGACTGCCAAGCCATATCAAACGCGAAGTTGACCAAGCCGATGCTACCGCGAGTCGCGCGTTGGTTGCTCAAGCTTCTTGAATATGAATATAATATTGTGCATCGAGCTGGTACATCAATGGCACATGTCGACGCAATGAGTCGCGCGCCTCCAGAGGCAGTACCCGTGGTAGATGGTACTATCCAAACGTTGTCAGTCGAGGATTGGGTCTCAGGAATGCAACAGCAGGATGAAAAGCTTAAGGACATTTTCGACGTCATCCGAGGGGCGAAACAATCTGAACAGAAGGGTCAAATTAAATCAGAGTATACATTGAAAAATCATCGACTCTACAAGGTAACCAGTGACGGTCAATCGCAACTCGTGGTGCCAAGGGGTATGAGGTGGCGAATAGTTAAATTATATCACGACGATTGTGGTCATCCAGGGGTAGACGGAACAATGAGCAAACTATTGAAGAATTTCTGGTTCCCTCGTCTACGAAATTTTGTCAAGGGATACATCAAGTCATGCATAGAGTGCTGCTACCACCGCCACCCCACTCGAAAACAGTGTCAGCTGTACGGAATGGATACTCCGAAGGTGCCATTCGAAGTTCTCCACTTGGATCATCTGGGACCGTTCGTGAAGAGCAAACGCGGATATGAGTATATGTTAGTGATCGTCGATGCTCTTACGAGGTACGTGGTGGTCGTTCCAACCAGATCAACAAAGACGAAACCAGTAATTGATGCATTGAATCAACTTACGCTATACTTTGGCTTGCCTCAGAAGATGGTCACCGATAGAGGTGCGGCATTCACATCGGCAGCTTTTACAACATTCTGTGAGTCGAACAGTATTCAACATATCAAGGTGGCGGTACGCACGCCACGATCAAATGGGCTGGCCGAGCGGGTCAACCAGGCAGTGTTGGCGTATTTGAAGCCATCAACGGGTAATCCGAAAGATTGGGATGTCCATTTGCGCTCACTACAGTGGACACTCAATACGAAGGTGAATGCCACAACGAAACACGCAGCGCTAGATCTGATATATGATTTTCCCCTTCGGGACATAAGTGGCAATAAAGTCTTAGCTGCAGTGCATGACGATGACGCACAACTTACGATGAATGGGCGGCGTCTCGACGCAATCCGCAACATTGAAGACGCTCGCGCTAAGTGGAAGGCAAGATTCGATGCCAAACACGCCAAGCCTGAAGAGTACGAAATAGGCGATTTGGTCTTGTTGGCGGCGCCTATGCCTGCTACTGGCGAGTCACGAAAGCTTCAGCCACCGTTTAAAGGGCCTTACGTCATAACAAAGGTATTGCGCTTCGATCGCTATGTCGTCGAAGATCTGGAGGGTAATCAGCGTTCGCAGCGAAAGTATTCAACAGTGGCAACAACCGACAACATGAAACCATGGTGCGCTTTATTCCCAGAGATTGACGACGAGCATGATGATTCCGAAGATGGTACCGAATAACTTCCAAATCGGGACGAGTTTGGTCAGCAGGAGAGGCCGAACTGTCACTCATAAACTCATGTGTCATTTCATTATTCATTCTCTTGATTCTCATGTCATAATTCTCACTTACACACACACATACACATTAATGTACAACACACCAACATGGCATCATTTTATATACTTTGTATGAGTTTACTTTCATCTTTCAATAAATGCATAACGCCAAAAGGCCAGTGACATGATATCTTAGAAAGCCAAGGTATTACCATCCGTACAGGAGATGTCGATCTGCAAATCATTAACATCTACATACCCCCTGTCTCAAGTTGCCCCACCGGTTATCACCCCGACATTAGCTTGCTATTACGAGGAGATAACCGCGTGATCCTGGGCGACTTCAATGCGCACCACGACATGTGGCACTCAAACTTGCCAGCAGACAGTAGGGGGCATGTACTCGCAGAACAAATAGATGATACGGCTTTCTGTACATTGAACGGAGACGCCCCAACGAGAGTATCGGGTAACTGCTATAGTTCGCCAGATATTTCTATCGTAAGTGCCGGACTGTTGAACAACACCAATTGGCGACCCATACTCACGTTGGCGTCTGACCATCTCCCAATAGTCATTACCATCGAACGACCGACGGACTTTATAACACCTGAGCATGGTACATACATCAACTTTACCAAGGCGGACTGGGACAGTTTTCAGACATATACGGACGAATCCTTGGCTGCTCTATCCATTCCTACGGACGTACGCAAAGGCGAACGAGACTTCCGCAACATCATTGACTTGGCCTCTAGACGCTTCATTCCTGCGGGTCGAATATCCCGAATAAGACCAAATTTCCCCGCGGAGGCAGCGGCCATGGCTAGAGAAAGAGATGAAGTGCGAAGTCTCAATCCCGCAGACCCCCGTATAAGGGATCTCAACGCGGAAATTCGTAGGTTGGTCGATAAACACAAACTGGCCAAATGGAAACAACACCTAGAGCAATGCAACCTCTCTGACGGTGTTGGCAAATTATGGACTACGGTCAAAGCTCTATCTAATCCAACACAACACAAGGATAAAGTAGATATTACTTTCGGTGACAGGGTGAAGAAGGACCCTAGGGGATGTGCGAACTCCTTCTGTAGACAATTTGCTGTAGACAATTTGTACTACATTCCCCACCCGATAGAGCTAAACGTAGAACCATGCGACAGGCGCGTAAATACAAAACCAAAACACGCCCATTGTCATCACTGCCTCAGAGGTCAAGGAAGCCATCAGACAGGCTAAGCCCTCAAAATCCATCGGCCCCGACGGCATTGCCATGAAGATGCTGAAACATCTAGGCCAGGAGGGACACAAATACTTAGCGGCTCTATTCAATCTTTCACTGAACACTTTCGTCATTCCTGAAATATGGAAAAAGGCGAGAGTGGTTCCATTATTAAAACCTAGAAAGCCGGCAAACATAGGCGATTCATATCGCCCTATATCACTTTTGTCGCCGGTAGTGAAGACGCTAGAGTCCATTTTGCTCCCGTATTACACCGCAAATCTGCACCTGGCTAATCATCAACATGGCTTCCGTAAGCTGCACAGCACCACCACCGCACTCAATGCCATTACAACGCAAATAAATAGCGGTCTAAATCAAACCAACCAAATCACAGGACTGTGTTAGTGGCACTTGACTTGTCGAAAGCTTTTGACACAGTCAACCATGCCACTCTCATACAAGATCTATTAGAAACACAAATACCTGATGGGTTAAAGAGATGGACCGCTAATTACTTGAATGGGCGGCAGGCGTCGGTCAACTTTAGAAACGCAACATCAAAACCAAGACGAATTAGACAGGGGGTGCCACAGGGTGGTGTCCTATCCCCGACACTATTTAATTTCTATCTATCGAAGATGCCCCCACCACCAGAGGGTGTCTCCGTCGTTTCTTATGCTGACGACTGTACAATAATGGCGACGGGGAAGGGCCCCTATACTGATGAACTCTGTAATAAAATCAACGGTTACCTCTGCGACCTTTCCAGGTTTTTCACTGAGCGAGATCTGACAATATCTCCGACAAAATCAACGGCGACGCTTGACGCGTGAGAAATGAATTACACATTTTCGTTGATGGCACTAAGCTACCAACTGTCAGCCACCCAAAGTTATTAGGGATGACACTGGATAATACTTTCTCATTTGCTGGTCATGTGTCTGCAATGTCATGTGTCAAAGGTACGTGGTCGCAACAAGATCCTCAAGTCACTTGCCGGCAGTACTTGGGGAAAAGACAAAGAAACGTTGCTGACAACATATAAGGCCATTGGCCGACCAGTCTTTGACTATGCTGCGCCCATATGGTCGCCTAATGTACATAACACCAACTGGACGAAGTTACAAGTCTGCCAAAATACTGCCATCAGAACTGCTACGGGATGTCTCCTCATGTCTTCCGAGTCTCACCTCCATCAGGAGGCAAAACTGCTCAATGTAAAAGAGCATGCGGAAATGCTGAGCAGGCAATTCCTTCTGAACTGCCACAAACCAGCACATCCAAACCGTCATCTTTTGGACACAGATCCGCCCCCGAGAGACATAAGGAGACATCTCCGTAAGCATTATGATGAGATCCAGCATCATATTACCTTGCCGTTTGATCTGCAGAATCATAAGCGGGCTCTAACCGACATCCACACCGAGTCGGTAGACACTTTTGTCGGATCTCTACCTGTGAATCCCGTTCTGAACAGTCATCCACCGGATATTGCTGAAGAAGAACGCACCTTACCAAGGGAGACAAGAGTGACCTTGGCACAGCTTAGGTCTGGATATAGTGTAAGGTTAAACTCCTACTTATCCAGACTGAATGATACAATCTTAAATACATGCCCTGCATGTGGTAGGACCCCCCATGATACTCTACATCTCTTCAATTGTTCATCTGAACCTACTCTTCTAACCCCTCTGTCCCTCTGGACACACCCTGTTGAAACTGCACGTTTCCTTGGACTCCCCTTAGAAGAGCTTGATGAAGATCTTCGGAATGATCATACTCTCTAGACAGGGCAATGCATTGTTAACAACAACAACAACAACCCTGAGGTTTTTAAAAGTGATCGGGTTACATTTACGTTGTAATACTTACTTTCCACTCTTTTGATGGTTTTTTTTTTTGCATGGCAAAGTTATGCAAAAATCATCTAAATTTTATTGTCAACGGATCATAGTTGCTAGAAATGTATGACCGGCACTCAAATTTAATGATACCTTCATATTTCTTATAACAAATATCTGGCCAATTCTGTCAAAATATAAAAAAAAAATGTATGCTTTGTGATTAAGGTGACGATATACATAAAAAAGCAAATTAACAAACCTTATACCAATTGAATGTCAAGCGCTTTTTACGTATACTTAATGCATTTAAGCAAGGTTCGTCTATAACTGGCGTTTCACACTCTTCGAAGCTAAGTAAATCTAATTTTTCAAAATTAAAAAGTATTTCCCGTATGACATCATGCGTTATTGCATGACAATCGTAAAAATAAAGTTCGCGCATACCATTAAATCTGCTGGGAATCGCAAATACTCCCATTGGGATAACACAATGAACGCATTTCAGCTTGTGTATTTCATTCAGGAATTCGTATTTCTCTGGTATCATGAATTCACAAATGAATTCATTTCCATTCACGATCTCAAGCTCATATACATCCCGTGTTACAATCAATTTCATATCTTTAAATAAATTTTTGATATTTTTGTCTTTGCTGAGTCTATCGGTTACTACCAACAATTTAAGGTTTTTAAAAACGATCGGGTCGTTCGCATCATAGACACAAAGCCAACTTAGTTCTTGAGAATTGAGTTTCAACTCTTCAAGTTTACTAAGTTTAAGTTGCGCTTCGCGATTCAATTTCGTTACCCGTTTGAACATATCTAATGTTAATGACTTCAAATTTAACGCCAATAGCATGCTTTGAAAATCCGTGAAGGAAAGTTGTGCGCAATATGTGAGCGTTAAATTTTCCAAATGGCTATATAACTCAATTGTTCGGCTACGGCAAATTCCATGTGGTGTAAATGTTCGCAAATTTGGAAATACTGCGGAGAGCTCTGTTATGTCTGCATCATTCATGTAACGAGATCGCATATACGAAGTTCCTACAGTGATACACACTTTGTGGGCACATGGAAAACGATATAGCTTTAATAGCTCAAAAAGCTTATGTGGCAAATAAAATAACTGTACTGATGTAACTGTTGGCCAAATAGCATCTAGCACCGTTCGGAAGTACTCTTCATCTTCGCAGCTGTCATAATTTTTAAAGGATATTTGCAAGTTCTTGAATCGCGTTGGTAGCACATGTGCTTCCATAAACTTCTGAAAAACAGTGGAAACTTTGGATAGTTTAAAAATGTCTCTGTCTGATAATAGATCACAAATTAACAGCCAGCAATCAGGATTTAATGATAAAGGCACTTCCATTGTTTCTCCCATTGCTAGCATCTATATTTCGCTTTTGCACTTTTTATCAATTCGAATGTAAATAAACAAAAGACAGCTGTTCGATAGACCGATTAACAGCGATAACATAGTGCTGCCATATCGAATGAGCCTTCCATACGGGACATGGGTGCAGTTTGCCAACACAAACATAAGCTCTGTAGGTCGATTCCCTAACTATTTTAGCGCCAAGTGTTAGCGTTAATTCTGTTTAACGCCATTTTTATCGCTTTTCCCTATTCTCTAAGTGTTAACTACCCTAAAAGTCGATAAACTCGATCAGCTGTTTTCGCTAACACTTTTATTATAGCTAGTTATCGCGAATTAATTTGATGGTGTTTAAAAGTGTTTAATAGAAAATAATAAATTAGAATTGAAATAAAAATGTCTTTTAAGTTTGTGGCGCTCTATTTGGTGCGAAATATTGAAAATATGGAAGTGCGTTAAAGGCAAGTTAGAGAATCGCCGTTTCGTTAAGAACAAACGCCAAACCCTGGCGAAAACCTAAACGCTTGGCGAGTGGTTAAAAGTTAGGGAATCGGGCTACTGAAGTACTTGCCGGAAGAGGAAGAAATGTAAATGCATGTAAAACGCTAGATTGACAAAGTATCAGTCAACGGATCCGGCATCCTTTGCCAATTTTCTATTTTTACGGAACGGCAACTGCGTGACAAATGTCAAAAACGATTTTACCGCCAATTTGACAACGCGTTTGTGAAAATTGTGAAAAAACAAATTTAACCAAAGTAATTTTTTAATATTTTCCATGTTTTTAACCGAAATTTTGCATTTGTTATGTTTTTTTTAATAATTTTCGTTTTGCGCTAATTATTTTGTTGACATATCTGTGTATTTCAACATGACGTTTTGTCACGACGTACGTCACGTACATGACGTATTGACGGACTGATTCTGCCGAAAGCTTGATCCCGTACTCCAATTTGACAGTCAGAAACAGTCACGGACTACACGAAAGTGATCCCGTACGCCACTTTTCTGACTGGTGAGAGCAGAAAATTGAGTTTTCTTTAGTTAGAGAGTTGAAGGATTTAGTCAGCAGATTTTTTGCTGTTAAATTCTGAGTTTGACATTTCTTGGCAGGTGAGTAGCCCGCTTAAGGTTCTTGATGGGCAATTCTAAAGGCTGGTTGTCATTAGGTAAATTTGGCTGCTTATTTCGATAAAGTCGATAGTATTTGTCAAAATTTGGCTTAATGAAAACCAGGCTTAAATGTGGAGCTGTGGATTGTATTGTTCGGTGAATGAGTTCAAATGTGGTGGAATTCCAAATTTGGAAAATGAGATTTGTATGGAAAAAAGCGCCAAATTTGCAATTTTTCCCCAAATTTACAAAATTTGGTGCGGTGTTAATAGAACTATAAGCGTCCGACCTGGCCCTGGATTCTCTAACGGTGAGTTTTAAAATGTACACTTTTTCACCATATAAAATATATGAAAAAAAAAATGTTCACTTCAAAATTCACAGTTAGAGAATCCAGGGCCTGTCCGGTTTTCTTTTAAACTATGGGACCCCTCTACCCCTCCACAAAAAATGAAAGATATCGGGACCGTACATTATTGGAAAGTCAACCCAAAATGCACTTTTTAGAAAGCACTAGCCAGTAATTATCCCAAAATTCAGGGAAAAAGTTCGATTGTATATGATATGGTAGCACTCTTTTATAATCAACACCATCGCGATTATCAAGCAGCTGTTGCTTATTTAAATTTGGCGGCCGCCTGCGTAATAATAACAATACGACGTCAATGGAGGAAACAATTGAGGGAATTGAGGAGTCTTTACCATTAAATCCTGACTGTTGGATTGCAATTTGTGATCTCTTAGATTGGAGAGAGGTTTTAAAACTAGCCAAAGTTTCCACTGCTTTCAAGAAGTTTTTACAAAGAGAAGTGCTCCCAATGAAACTCAAAGAGTTGTATATTCGTTTTGAACATGAATCAAACTGGTGGTATATTGATGAAGAAGATTTTAAAACTTTGCTTGATTCGGTTTGGCCTACAGTAAAAGGGGCCTATTTAATGGATTTAACAGATAAGCAGTTTGAGCTGTTACAATTATATCGCTTTCCATGTGTCGCCAGCATTGATATTACTCTGGCACGGCCCATGAATGATATAGATATGAGGGTTCTCTCCGAAGTATTTCCTAATTTGCGTAGCTTTGAACCACAAATACTTTGTAGCAGCCTAACAATTGCGTCCTATTGCAATTTGAAAGATCTAAAGCTAACATATTGCAGACAAATGCCATTAAAGGATTTTCAAAGCATATTATTGGCGTTGAATTTAACGTCATTAACGTTGGGTATTTTCAAACGGGTAACACCATTGAACCGCGAGGCGCAACTTAAGCTGAGCCAACTTGAAGAGTTAAAACTCAATTCTCATGAATTAAGTTGGGTTAGTGAGATAGGCGAGTCGATCATTTTTGAAAACCTCAAAGTGTTGGGAATGATCGGTAAGTGCGGTAAACAAAAATGTGTTGAAAAATTATTTAGAAATATGAAACGGATTGTAACACGAGACGTATATGAACTGGAGTTCGCCAAACAAAATGTGGATTTTCTTTGTAAATTTGTGATGCCTGAGAAATATGACTTTCTTAATAAAATAAGGACGCTGAAACTCGTAGGCTTTGTTCTGTCAAAGGGGATATTGAGGATTCCCGGTAGATTGAATGCTCTACGCGAACTTCACCTATATGGTAGTATGCCATTGAGTGAGGTAATACCGGACATAGTTGCTAATTCTGAAGAATTAGATTTACTTAGCTTCGAATTGTGTGATATGCCTAATTTAGACGAAACTTGCTTATATACTTTAAGATGGCGTAAAAATCGCCTGAGGCTTAATTGGTACGCGAATAACGAGGTTAGTTTATTGGCTTTACATCTATATCAAATATGTTGGTAGGTATCCTTCTCCAAAAATCAAAACTTTTACAAATTTCTTTTTGATACACGCATAAGATGCTACTAAGGCATCGAGCCTGTGGTATCAGGATAACAAATCACAGGCTGTTGTTGTTGTAAAAGTGCTTCGCCCTGCCTAATCGAAATAGAAGCTTATGAAAAAAACATTCTTGTACGTTCCGGTGAATAGTTCCTTGTGGTACTATCCCGACTGTCTTGGGAACGATTGCGTTGACCCTGTAGACGGTGTCGAAGTCATACTACGGTTATACCTACCTTGGCTACCTCTAACCCGGGTCTCCCGCTCCACTTTTTTGTCCTGAAATTCCCAGAGTATAATTATTCAAAACCGGGATTTTCGGGATCTCTGTATTTGAATGAATATATAACCCCACGGAACTGCTCACCAGACATCCAAAAATGTCAGGCGGTGCATCAAAAGGCGGGGTTAGGGGTTTAGAATATGCCCGAGGTAGGCATACCGGTCGTAAGAGGCGACTAATATGCACATAGGTAATTGACGTGCTAACTCGATGGTTGATCTACGGATATGATGCCTCTCACCTCTCATTACCCATCTTCTCCTTCCTCATGGATGGAGGGATGCCATGACCTAGAAGGTACCACTGGTCATACCAAATCGCTACCACGACAGTCGGGCAGTACCGCAAGGGAGCACCGCAGCGTACCGGGGTCATATCCGGCCAAGGACTGTCAACTTCGGCATCACTCCCCAAAACCTTCGGGGAGTGTTTTGTTGTTAACAACAACAACAACAACACGTCTTCTTTTGATACCTTATCTGAGATAGTCCCAAAAAATCCCGGTCCCAAAATTCAGGGGTCTGTCAAAAAGCTTCGGGATTCGATGCCTTAGATGCTACTCGCATTTTTTATGTATTTTCTCTGATATGACCTTTGACTTATTTTCCATTAAAATAAGGGAGACTAGAGTCACTATGACCCAGCTTCGGTCAAGATACTGTAACAGGTTAAACTCTTATTACTTATCCAAACTAAATAACACTATATCTGACATATGTCCTGCATGTGGTATGTCCCCCATGACACTTTACGTCTCTTTAAATGTATCTGTCTCTCTGGTCCAACCCTTCTGAAACTGCACGTTTCCTTGGACTCCCGTTAGAATAGCTTGGTGAAGATCTTCGGAATGATGATACACTCTAAGCAGGGCGAAGCATTGTTAACAAAAAAACAACAACAACAACAAGTACTCTTTAGATATCGAACTGAGTGCTCGTTTTTTGCAGGGTCCCTATTCACTGTATTGGCCAGACATTTACTATGAAAAATATGGAGGTGTTATCAATTTCGAACGACAGTCACTCATGTCTACCTGGTTTGATCCGATGACAATAAGATTTGAATGAGCTAAGTGAAAAGGTATAATCAAAATTTTTTCGTGCATCTTTTAATAAATACTTTTCATTTTTCTCTTAGCTAAGACGACTCAAAATTCTGTGATGGAAATTTTCTGCATATTCGGCTTAATCTGTCAACTGTGCGGGGATTACAATCTTTAAACTTAAATATAAACTATAATTTGTAAGTCTGAAATATATGTACATTTTGGAATAACATGAAAATTGGTACGTCGATATGTGTGTATTAATTAATAAACTTTCCCAAAAAAATAATCTATCAAACCGGTAAGCATTACAGTACAGCTGCCGGTTGGATAGTGCACCAAACCAATTTTTTTTGAAAATATTGAGACACTTAAAAAATATTTACGCGACTTTTCGAAAGTAGCCTTCAAAGCTTAGTTATGGGCTTTCGAAATTCGAAATGTTGGACCATTCCTAGTTTTTGTTTTCTAATTAATGTATTTAAAAAATTTAAAAAGGGTAAATGTGCCCACAAAAACAAGTAAGAAATTAATAAAACCAAACTTTATGAAACCAGTTGAAATGGTTTCGGGTTTTTTTCAGATAAAAAAACTGTTACGATTTCGGGTTTGTAAAATTAATCGGTTACGGTTTTAGTTTCGGTTTGAAGCGTTCAGCAGAACCAGTCCGTCGGTACGTTGAAACAATTGACAGAAAAGTAGAATATCTGAGACGGGCCACTTTTTTCGGATCTCGTAAATTTTTTTTAATGCTTTCATTCAGCTATAACTAAATTTCCTCTATTCAGGGCACCCTTGGTAAAAGAAAATTTGTTCCCACAAAAAGAAAAAAAGACATACAAAAATTCAAAACCGCTTGGAACCGGTTGCGGCTTTCGAAACGGTTTCGGTTTCGTTCTTTTTCAGATGAAAATAATGGTTTCGGTTTCGAAAACTTAATCTGTTTTAATCGGTTACGGATACGGCTTCGGTTTTAGTCCTTGGATTCAGCATACCCAAAAGCTTGAGAAATTGTTGAGAAACCTGGTGAGATTTTCAAAAACTTCAATTTTGTTGTACTGCGTTCTAAAGGAAGTTAAAAAATAATACATAATAATAGATAGCAGCATTCACTCACGGATTTTCCTTATAAATCTATATATACTGAATGTGTAACTGCATGAGAATGATTAACTGAAATAAAAAAAATAAAAAACAAATGAATTCTGTATAGCAAGTATGGTTATAATTGTTCTAAAAAACCACTTACAATGTACAATTAAATGACGGCGACATAATACCATGTATAGCATACACAAATCATAGCTTAAGTGTTTCAAAACCCTGCAACTGCTTAATCTCAATGCAATTACTTAAATTATCTGGTAGTAAAATTTTATCTGCAATGCTCAAATATTGAGGATAAAAAATGGCATTCAATTGTACGGCAGCACGTAAGTCCAACACTTTTGGTATACTCTCCGAATTAGCCCAATCTAAAAGGCATTGCTCCAAAATCCATTTAGATGCCATATCACTATAGTAGTTTTTACGTAGCTCATCCACTTTTTGCAATTTTTCAACATATTTCAACGATTGCGTGTGATATAATTTAGGATCAATGGCGCGCATTAGTAGTGCTGATGTCAACAATGTCCACTTGCTATCCGGTTCATATTCCAATAAGCTTTGACAAGATTCTAATTGTGTTTGCAGCTCAGTCAAAACATTACCACTAAATGCAAACGTTTGATTAGGCGATTTAAAGTAATAGTAACTTTTGTTATTTGTGTTGTTGTGATGCTTTAACGTAAGCTGTTTTACGTTGCTGAGTTGTGGAATGTTTATAACTAAAGTTAGCATATCGGTTAAGCGATTTGTTTGACAATCAAGCGTTGCAGAACCAATCCAGGTTGTATCTGAGATTGTGTTATTTGCTGATTGCCAATTGCCGAATTTCACCATTTTGTTGCCTTCAGCATCAGCTAATGCTACATCGGCCTCCGTTAATATTATGGGATTAGTAAATGCTAATACTGCGCGCTTGTTTTCATAACGAAAAGCACAAATGTCTAATTCCTGACGCGAATAACCCAACAGCCAACGTTGATAGAACCATGCGCTACTATCATTGGGATCAGTGAAGGCCGCAGTGAGCACCATTTCCAATTCTTCCTTCAGTTTATCTTCGCTCATTGCACGTTTCGGTTGCGCATCGCCTTCGTATGGATACAAGATTGGCAAGAGTAAGCTGCGATGATGCCATGATGAGTAATTGGAAAAATTTGCTTTTATTTTTTCCGTGCAAAAATCCAATTCATGCTGTTTCGAAACATTCGCTTTCTCGGCCACATAACGCCTATAGTCCCAAGTGTGAAAGTTTCGTTCATCCATTTTTAAATATTTGCTACATAATTGTACTTCGCGTTCCCAATTCGCATTTGGGCTATGCTCCAGTGTCCAACAACGATGATGCCAGCTGTTGTATGATTTCGGATTGACCAGCAAGCATTGTTCGCTAAAATTTAATTCGTTATCATAGATTGATTGTTGTTGTTCCTTGTGCGTGTCCTCTTCAGTTGTTGTTGTGGTTTTGGTTTTGTTTTCCACACATTCACGTCGTATATTCCAAAGCGTTGTTACGTCCGGATTTCTCAGCAAAATGTGTGAGGTGAGTTGCAACATTTCATCGTCGAGTTCGTGTCGGCAACGCTTATCTTGAATTATTGCCATCGCCGCTCTGTAAGCTTTCACTTTTAGCGTTTGCTCCTTTTTCTTGCGCTCGCGCTCCTCTTCCGTGGTGCGAACTTTAAGCCTTCCGTGCATTTTTAAATCGTTTTAATGTTAATACAAGGTAATAAACTGCTGTAATTATTTGTGTGATTCAGCGCTTAGCAAAACAATTTTTCTTATCGGCTGTCAGAAAAACAGCTGTGGAAATGTTATCGCTAAGAAATCGATAGAGAACTTGGCGCTGCCAGATATTGCAATTAAAATGTGTTGACATGTCTGTGCTTTTTACATTACACCCCGTCTACACGTGCGAGTGTTTTCAAGCAAAGGTGCCGCACAGTGGGCTGACATTGTCAAGTAGGGAATGAAAATTGTAAATTGCCATAACTTTTAGTACTCAATTTTTGTTTCGAGCTTGGATAATAAAAAAGTAGGCATGTTTTCTCTTTCGTCAAAGCAATGG
>CAXKVI010000512.1:15000-25668 GCA_964058755.1 Campiglossa producta | reverse complement strand
TCCCACTGTCCCCCTATATTGGACAAATTCTCAAAGATGATCATAAAAAGCTATTAATGAAAATAAGTGAAAATTATAATAACAACACTTTTCATATTAATACTTTTGTACGGCGGGAATAACTATAACTCTCTTAAGATAGCTAAATGCCTTGTCATCTAATTAGTGATGCGCATAAATGGATTAACGATATTCCCACTGTCCCCCTATATTGGACAAATTCTCAAAGATGATCATAAAAAGCTATTAATGAAAATAAGTGAAAATTATAATAACAACACTTTTCATATTAATACTTTTGTACGGCGGGAATAACTATGACTCTCTTAAGGTAGCTAAATGCCCTGTCATCTAATTAGTGATACGCATAAATGAATTAACGAGATTCCCACTGTCCCCCTATATTGGACACATTCTCAAAGATGATCATAAAATTTCATAAAAAGCTATTAATGAAAATAAGTTAGAATTATAATTACAACACTCTTCATATTAATACTTTTGTACGGCGGAAATAACTATGACACTCTTACTATATTGGACAAATTCTCAAAAATGATCATGAAATTTCATAAAAAGCTATTAATGAAAATAAGTATGAAAATAAGTACGGCGGAAATAACTATGACTGTCTTAAGGTAGCTAAATGCGATGTCATCTAATTTGTGACACGCATAAATGGATTAATGAAATTCCCACATTTTTCAACTCTTAAAAATCATTCAAAAAATGTACACGGCAGAAGTAACTATGACTTTCTTTATTATCATCTAATTATTGACCGGCATGAATGGATTAACTGTACCTATCATAGAAATTCTCATAGCTAAACTTAAGTTTTCATAATAATACTTAAGCTAGTTGAGATATGAGATATTAAACAAAAACGTACTAATATATAAGGAAATGTAATTTTATTTATACGAATAGTGATAATATTATGAAGATTTCTTACATCCAAACTATATTATTAATTTGCTAGTAGTAGTAAATTATATTAAATAATTTATCATCAATATATGGTTCAAATTTATGTCTTTCTATTTTTTGCTCATATAAACCCACTAAAATTGTAAAGCAACTGAGTGCATTTTAATAAGATTTTCATTCATGTTTAATAAATAGTAAATTTTCATATAATTTCTGCGATTTGGGGGTAAAATAATAATACTTGTATGAAAATGTAATACTTGTATCAAAACAATACTTGTATAAAAATAGTACTTGTATGGAAAATAATGGCTGTATAAAGAATAATACTTGTATGAAAAATAATACTTTTATGATAATATAACTTATATGAACAATAATATTTATATGAAAATATAATACTTGTATGAAAACAGTTCTTGTATGGAAGATAATAGTTGTATGAAGAATAATACTTGTATGAAAAATAATACTATTATTGTAATATTACTTATATGAAAAATAATATTTATATGAAAATGTAATACTACTTGTATGAAAATTGTACTTGTATGGAAGATAATAGTTGTATAAAGAATAATACTTGTATTAAAATAATACTTTTATGATAATATTACATATATGAAAAATAATATTTATATGAAAATGTAATACTTGTATGAAAAATAATATTTATATGAAAATATAATAGTTGTATGAAGAATAATACTTGTATGTAAAATAATACTATTATTGTAATATTACTTATATGAAAAATAATATTTATATGAAAATGTAATACTACTTGTATGAGAATTGTACTTGTATGGAAGATAATAGTTGTATAAAGAATAATACTTGTATGAAAAATAATACTTGTATGAAAAATAATACTATTATTGCAATATTACTTATATGAAAAATAATATTTATATGAAAATGTAATACTTGTATGAAAAATAATATTTATATGAAAATATAATACTTGTATGAAAATAGTACTTGTATGGAAGATAATAGTTGTATGAAGAATAATACTTGTATGAAAAATAATACTATTATTGTAATATTACTTATATGAAAAATAATATTTATATGAAAATGTAATACTACTTGTATGAGAATTGTACTTGTATGGAAGATAATAGTTGTATAAAGAATAATACTTGTATGAAAAATAATACTTGTATGAAAAATAATACTATTATTGCAATATTACTTATATGAAAAATAATATTTATATGAAAATGTAATACTTGTATGAAAAATAATATTTATATGAAAATATAATACTTGTATGAAAATAGTACTTGTATGGAAGATAATAGTTGTATAAAGAATAATACTTGTATGAAAAATAATACTTGTATGAAAAATAATACTATTATTGCAATATTACTTATATGAAAAATAGTATTTATATGAAAATGTAATACTTGTATGAAAATAGTATTTGTATGAAAAATAATATTTATATGAAAATATAATACTTGTATGAAAATAGTACTTGTATGGAAGATAATAGTTGTATAAAGAATAATACTTGTATGAGATAATAATACTTGTATTAAAATAATACTATTATTATAATATTACTTATATGAAAAATAATATTTATATGAAAATGTAATACTTGTATGAAAATTGTACTTGTATGGAAGATAATAGTTGTATAAAGAATAATACTTGTATGAAAAATAATGCTTGTATTAAAATAATACTTTTAAAATAATATTACTTATATGAAAAAATAATATGTATATGAAAGTTTAATACTTGTATGAAAATTAGTACTTGTATGGAACATAGTACTTGTATGCAATATCATAGATGTGTCGTTGACGTGCCAAAAAACATTTATGATGGTTGTATGAAAACTCGTACAGCTTGTATGGAAAAAATGATGGTTGTATGAAAACTCGTACAGCTTGTATGGAAAAAATGATGGTTGTATGAAAACTCGTACAGCTTGTATGGAAAAAATGATGGTTGTATGAAAACTCGTACAGCTTGTATGGAAAAAATGATGGTTGTATGAAAACTCGTACAGCTTGTATGGAAAGTATGATGGTTGTATGAAAACTCGTACAGCTTGTATGAAAAAAATGATGGTTGTATGAAAACTCGTACAGCTTGTATGGAAAGTATGAAATTTAAGCTATTATCAAATTATTAGACCTTTACTATGCAAATTTTGTGTATATAAAAACACGATATTTGTATGAAAAGAGTTTAATTATTTCATAAATAGTTTTAATATTTTATACTTTTTATTAATTCCCAGTATGATACTTGTTAGTTCAAAGGGGAAATGATAATCTCTTGAGGATTTTTCATTTCCAAACTATA
Organism: Campiglossa producta; assembly: GCA_964058755.1. NCBI lineage: Eukaryota > Metazoa > Arthropoda > Insecta > Diptera > Tephritidae > Campiglossa > Campiglossa producta. The sequence continues at coordinate 22,410 of CAXKVI010000512.1, read as the reverse complement.
AGCCCTTATATTTTATTAATTAGTTTTAGTAAATTTAAGTGGTCAAGTATAAATTTTTTTTCTTTATTAACCATTAATTCTCTTAGTATTATAAATGTGTGAGAAATGATTTTAATAATTCTCTTTGAGAGGATTTTTCATTTCCAAATTTTAAATCACTACTGTTTTATTACTACTAGTTATATTAGTAGTAATAAAATAAAAGAGAAAAATGGTTCAAGTATAAAAAAAATTATACGATTTTGCGGATATTTTATTTATGAAAATTTTGTTACACGTTATAAATGAAATTATTAATTTCATATCATATAAATATTTGCATACATTTTTTAATAAATGTATGAAATATAAAAAAATGCAATGAAATTAAGTAAATGATAAATAATGGTATGTATAAAAAAGGAAATTATTTTTTATAAAACCCTCAATACCAATATTATCCAATCGTTCCTATATATAATATTTTATAATATATATAAAGGAATGAAAAGAAAGAAATATAAAAATATTATTAAAATATTTTTAAAACGAAAAAATATTATTCTGGTTGATCCTGCCAGTAGTTATATGCTTGTCTCAAAGATTAAGCCATGCATGTCTAAGTACACACGAATTAAAAGTGAAACCGCAAAAGGCTCATTATATCAGTTATGGTTCCATAGATCGTTAACAGTTACTTGGATAACTGTGGTAATTCTAGAGCTAATACATGCAATATAAACACGGACCTTATGGAACGTGTGCTTTTATTAGGCTAAAACCAAGCGATCTTTTAGATCGTTATTATGGTTGAACTCTAGATAACTTGCAGATCGTATGGTCCCGTACCGACGACAGATCTTTCAAATGTCTGCCCTATCAACTTTTGATGGTAGTATCTAGGACTACCATGGTTGCAACGGGTAACGGGGAATCAGGGTTCGATTCCGGAGAGGGAGCCTGAGAAACGGCTACCACATCTAAGGAAGGCAGCAGGCGCGTAAATTACCCACTCCCAGCTCGGGGAGGTAGTGACGAAAAATAACAATACAGGACTCATATCCGAGGCCCTGTAATTGGAATGAGTACACTTTAAATCCTTTAACAAGGACCTATTGGAGGGCAAGTCTGGTGCCAGCAGCCGCGGTAATTCCAGCTCCAATAGCGTATATTAAAGTTGTTGCGGTTAAAACGTTCGTAGTTGAATTTGTGCTTCATACGGGTAGTACAACTATAATTGTGGTATGTACATTACCTTATGTATGTAAGCGTATTACCGGTGGAGTTCTTATATATATTGGATACAATGTATTCTTTATATATTCCTCCTATTTAAACCTGCTTCAGTGCTCTTCATCGAGTGTTGTTGTGGGCCGGTACATTTACTTTGAACAAATTAGAGTGCTTAAAGCAGGCTCCAAATGCCTGAATATTTTGTGCATGGGATAATGAAATAAGACCTCTGTTCTACTTTCATTGGTTTTTAGATCAAGAGGTAATGATTAATAGAAGCAGTTTGGGGGCATTAGTATTACGACGCGAGAGGTGAAATTCTTGGACCGTCGTAAGACTAACTTAAGCGAAAGCATTTGCCAAAGATGTTTTCATTAATCAAGAACGAAAGTTAGAGGTTCGAAGGCGATCAGATACCGCCCTAGTTCTAACCATAAACGATGCCAGCTAGCAATTGGGTGTAGCTACTACTATGGCTCTCTCAGTCGCTTCCCGGGAAACCAAAGCTTTTGGGCTCCGGGGGAAGTATGGTTGCAAAGCTGAAACTTAAAGGAATTGACGGAAGGGCACCACCAGGAGTGGAGCCTGCGGCTTAATTTGACTCAACACGGGAAAACTTACCAGGTCCGAACATAAGCGTGTAAGACAGATTGATAGCTCTTTCTCGAATCTATGGGTGGTGGTGCATGGCCGTTCTTAGTTCGTGGAGTGATTTGTCTGGTTAATTCCGATAACGAACGAGACTCAAATATATTAAATAGATGCTTTCAGGATTATAATGTTGAAGCTTATTATAGCCTTCTTTCATGCGTATTCTATATGTTTACAAATGTTTGAATGTGTTTATATAAGTGGAGTTGTACCTGTTGGTTTGTCCCATTATAAGGACACTAGCTTCTTAAATGGACAAATTGCGTCTAGCAGTACCGAGATTGAGCAATAACAGGTCTGTGATGCCCTTAGATGTCCTGGGCTGCACGCGCGCTACAATGAAAGTATCAACGTGTATTTCCTAGACCGAGAGGTCTGGGTAAACCGCTGAACCACTTTCATGCTTGGGATTGTGAACTGAAACTGTTCACATGAACTTGGAATTCCCAGTAAGTGTGAGTCATTAACTCGCATTGATTACGTCCCTGCCCTTTGTACACACCGCCCGTCGCTACTACCGATTGAATTATTTAGTGAGGTCTCCGGACGTGATCACTGTGACGCCTAGTGTTTCACGGTTGTTTCGCAAAAGTTGACCGAACTTGATTATTTAGAGGAAGTAAAAGTCGTAACAAGGTTTCCGTAGGTGAACCTGCGGAAGGATCATTATTGTATTCCTATCCGAAAAAAATTAAATATAATTTTTTAATCAAAAAAAAAATTATATAAAACAATGAAAGAACAAAATATTTTTCTTGTTTTAATTTTGTTACTTTTTCATATAGAAAACAGAAAATAAAAACAATACAAACATCCAAGTTAATAAATGGACAAATGTGTTGTGTATTATTATAATATTATTATTATATAACACAACCATTAAAAGTCCATTTATTAGAAAAGTTATCATTTTATAATGGACAAATGTGTTGCGTGTGTTTGATTAAAAACCATTTAAAAGCAAAAAAAATTTTAAATATTAAAATTTTTATAAATCAAGCGTGTGATTAAACACACAAACCATTAAAAGCCCATTATTTATTGATTACTTATATAAAAGAAAACACCCATTTATAAACATTATATGGTTGTACTTAGAATTTATTCAACAAAATAAATGACAAGTTAATTTGTTTGCATTAACAATTTGGCATTTTTTTTTATATATATAAAAATAATGCTGTTTTTGTAAACTAAGACATACGCAACGTAAAAATGTTTGGGTTAAAATTTGATTATTAATCTTTTGATTAATATGAAAATTAAAAGAAAAATGACATAAATATAAAAATTTTAAAAATTTATAACTCTAAGCGGTGGATCACTTGGCTCATGGGTCGATGAAGAACGCAGCAAACTGTGCGTCATCGTGTGAACTGCAGGACACATGAACATCGACATTTCGAACGCATATTGCAGTCCATGCTGTTATGTACTTTAATTAATTTTAAAGTGCTGCTTGGACTACATATGGTTGAGGGTTGTAAGACTATGCTAAATAAGTTGCTTAATATTTTAATTTAATTAAAATATTTTAAAGCAAATGGTATATTATTGGATTATATATTTTTAATCCATAATATGAATAGTCAAATATAAAAATATATATAATTAATTTTATATATTTTAAAAAATCCTCAAAATTAAGAAGCAAAAATCTTAGTATTCCTTAAAACGAAAACTATAACATTATATTTATAAAAATATAATAATTTTGTTTATATTTGGGGAATGTCTAGCTTAAAACTAAAATTTTTAGTCTAGAATTGCTCCATTAATATATTAAAAACAAAATATAAAAATTATATAATAATTATAATGTTTTCATATTATTATTAATAAATATATGGATGAAAAGATTTTCTTAATGGATTTTTCAAAAAAAATATATACATAAATTAATCTATATATATAAATTAAAAGCACGCAAATATAATAAACAATTTTTATACAACCTCAACTCATATGGGATTACCCCCTGAATTTAAGCATATTAATGAGGGGAGGAAAAGAAACTAACAAGGATTTTCTTAGTAGCGGCGAGCGAAAAGAAAACAGTTCAGCACTAAGTCACTTTGTCTTAATGGCAAATGTGAGATGCAGTGTATGGAATATCTTAATATCTAGTATGAGAAATTAGCGATTTAAGTCCTTCTTAAATGAGGCCATTTACCCATAGAGGGTGCCAGGCCCGTATAACGTTAATGATTACTAGAAAGATATTTCCAAAGAGTCGTGTTGCTTGATAGTGCAGCACTAAGTGGGTGGTAAACTCCATCTAAAACTAAATATAACCATGAGACCGATAGTAAACAAGTACCGTGAGGGAAAGTTGAAAAGAACTCTGAATAGAGAGTTAAATAGTACGTGAAACTGCTTAGAGGTTAAGCCCGATGAACCTGAATATCCATTATGAAAAATTCATCATTATATATGTAATATTAATTTATTAATATTATAATAATAGTGTGCATTTTTTTCATATAAGGACATTGTAATCTATTAACATTAAAACCTATTTATCAAAAGATCATTGGCTTTAAGTTTATTTTAATTAATTTGCTTTATTGCTTATTAACATTAAATAAATGCCTAATGATTTGATAAAGTGTTGATAGATTTATTATATATAATGCTTAAATTCATTTTGAATTTTACAATAATTTTATTATCATTGATTTTAATATTTATTGTATGCATTTATATGATTTACAATGCGAAAGATTCAGGATACCTTCGGGACCCGTCTTGAAACACGGACCAAGGAGTCTAACATATGTGCAAGTCATTGGGTTATATATATAAACCTAATGGCGTAATTAACTTAACTTTATTTAATGGGATTAATTTTTAGTCTATTTTCTTTTAAATAGTCTATTAATTCAATCCCGGGGCGTTCTATATAGTTATGTATAATAATAATTTATTATTATTTATACCTCTAACTGGAGCGTACCTTGAGCATATATGCTGTGACCCGAAAGATGGTGAACTATACTTGATCAGGTTGAAGTCAGGGGAAACCCTGATGGAAGACCGAAACAGTTCTGACGTGCAAATCGATTGTCAGAATTGAGTATAGGGGCGAAAGACCAATCGAACCATCTAGTAGCTGGTTCCCTCCGAAGTTTCCCTCAGGATAGCTGGTGCATTTTAATATTATATTAAATAATCTTATCTGGTAAAGCGAATGATTAGAGGCCTTAGGGTCGAAACGACCTTAACCTATTCTCAAACTTTAAATGGGTAAGAACCTCACCTTTCTTGATATGAAGGTTGAGGTTATGATATAATGTGCCCAGTGGGCCACTTTTGGTAAGCAGAACTGGCGCTGTGGGATGAACCAAACGTAATGTTACGGTGCCTAAATTAACAACTCATGCAGATACCATGAAAGGCGTTGGTTGCTTAAAACAGCAGGACGGTGGACATGGAAGTCGTAATCCGCTAAGGAGTGTGTAACAACTCACCTGCCGAAGCAACTAGCCCTTAAAATGGATGGCGCTTAAGTTGTATACCTATACATTACCGCTAAAGTAGATGATTTATAATACAATTTCGATTGAATTATAAATTTTGAAACTTTAGTGAGTAGGAGGGTACAATGGTGTGCTTAGAAGTGTTTGGCGTAAGCCTGCATGGAGCCGCCATTGGTACAGATCTTGGTGGTAGTAGCAAATAATCGAATGAGACCTTGGAGGACTGAAGTGGAGAAGGGTTTCGTGTGAACAGTGGTTGATCACGAGTTAGTCGGTCCTAAGTTCAAGGCGAAAGCCGAAAATTTTCAAGTTTTAATTACAACATATCATCACAAAAAAAAAAAAAAAATTATACAAATAAATTTAAAAAAAATTTTTTAGAATCAAAAGGAAAAACAATATATTATTTATAAAAGAAACAAACAAAAATTTTTCGAAATTTTTATTTTCTTTATAAAAAAAAAAATTGTTTTTTCAATTCAAAAATTTTTTTATTTGTATTTTTTTTTTAAATTGATTTTTTGAATTTTATTAAACACTTGAATAATTTTGAACGAAAGGGAATACGGTTCCAATTCCGTAACCTGTTGAGTATCCGTTTGTTATTAAAAATGGGCCTTGTGCTCATCCTGGCAACAGGAACGACCATAAAGAAGCCGTCGAGAGATATCGGAAGAGTTTTCTTTTCTGTTTTATAGTCGTACTACCATGGAAGTCTTTCGAAGAGAGATATGGTAGATGGACTAGAAGAGCATGACATTTACTGTTGTGTCGATATTTTCTCCTCGGACCTTGAAAATTTATGGTGGGGTCACGCAAACTTCTCAACAGGCCGTACCGATATCCGCAGCTGGTCTCCAAGGTGAAGAGTCTCTAGTCGATAGAATAATGTAGGTAAGGGAAGTCGGCAAATTAGATCCGTAACTTCGGGATAAGGATTGGCTCTGAAGATTGAGATAGTCGGGCTTGATTGGGAAGCAATACCATGGTTTATGTACTCGTTCTGGGTAAATAGAAAACTTCGGTTTTTGTTCCCCGGATAGTAGTTACGTAGCCAATTGTGGAACTTTCTTGCTAAAATTTTTAAAGTTATATATATTTTTTTAAATGTATATTCTTTTTAAATTATAACGATTATCAATTAACAATCAATTCAGAACTGGCACGGACTTGGGGAATCCGACTGTCTAATTAAAACAAAGCATTGTGATGGCCCTAACGGGTGTTGACACAATGTGATTTCTGCCCAGTGCTCTGAATGTCAAAGTGAAGAAATTCAAGTAAGCGCGGGTAAACGGCGGGAGTAACTATGACTCTCTTAAGGTAGCCAAATGCCTCGTCATCTAATTAGTGACGCGCATGAATGGATTAACGAGATTCCCACTGTCCCTATCTACTTTCCCCCTCCGGGTTCGGGGGGTAGTAGAATAGACCCGGGGCCGGATTGCCAGTCGTAGAAGGCGACTAATATCCTAGCCAGCTGGTCTAACGAGTATAAGTGGTGCTCTACCAGTCAGCGGGTGTCTTGTGCTACTCGTTCAAAGTAGGTGGTGGCTCGCTACCATCTACAAACGGTGTTAAACAAGTCACTCACGAGTCTGACCGGGGGACTATACTCTGGTACCACGGGGACGCAGGGTGCCCGGGATCTAGTCTGATTAACGCATTCTTGCTTTCGCTTGGTGGGTTGGCCAGACTGGATCCTCCTGTGTCAAATGGGAAGGCCCCTTGGGGAGCTTCGTGGTGGCTGTGGTTACCCCAAATGCGGGGAGAGTTTACTCTCCTTGCGGCTGCGGCCATCTCACGGCGTTCCATTAAATTGTGGTGCGTTGTGAAAATGCTTGATGTTTTCTATATGAATTCATCAAGTGGAAGAGGGACCCGAGGTATATCAGTTGATAACCAAAGGCAAATAGATGAACTGAAGCAAGATAAGTGTGAGATAAAGTTGTTTAGCGAGGATGCGTTCTGAGCGGCACTAAATCGAAGACTAATCGAAGCAAAGTTGGAAGTTGTGAAATGGGGAGTCGTGAGATGGCCAAAGCTTCAGGAGAGGTGGCGGCTGTGT
>CAXKVI010000512.1:7500-10000 GCA_964058755.1 Campiglossa producta | reverse complement strand
TAACTTATATGAACAATAATATTTATATGAAAATATAATACTTGTATGAAAACAGTTCTTGTATGGAAGATAATAGTTGTATGAAGAATAATACTTGTATGAAAAATAATACTATTATTGTAATATTACTTATATGAAAAATAATATTTATATGAAAATGTAATACTACTTGTATGAAAATTGTACTTGTATGGAAGATAATAGTTGTATAAAGAATAATACTTGTATTAAAATAATACTTTTATGATAATATTACATATATGAAAAATAATATTTATATGAAAATGTAATACTTGTATGAAAAATAATATTTATATGAAAATATAATAGTTGTATGAAGAATAATACTTGTATGTAAAATAATACTATTATTGTAATATTACTTATATGAAAAATAATATTTATATGAAAATGTAATACTACTTGTATGAGAATTGTACTTGTATGGAAGATAATAGTTGTATAAAGAATAATACTTGTATGAAAAATAATACTTGTATGAAAAATAATACTATTATTGCAATATTACTTATATGAAAAATAATATTTATATGAAAATGTAATACTTGTATGAAAAATAATATTTATATGAAAATATAATACTTGTATGAAAATAGTACTTGTATGGAAGATAATAGTTGTATGAAGAATAATACTTGTATGAAAAATAATACTATTATTGTAATATTACTTATATGAAAAATAATATTTATATGAAAATGTAATACTACTTGTATGAGAATTGTACTTGTATGGAAGATAATAGTTGTATAAAGAATAATACTTGTATGAAAAATAATACTTGTATGAAAAATAATACTATTATTGCAATATTACTTATATGAAAAATAATATTTATATGAAAATGTAATACTTGTATGAAAAATAATATTTATATGAAAATATAATACTTGTATGAAAATAGTACTTGTATGGAAGATAATAGTTGTATAAAGAATAATACTTGTATGAAAAATAATACTTGTATGAAAAATAATACTATTATTGCAATATTACTTATATGAAAAATAGTATTTATATGAAAATGTAATACTTGTATGAAAATAGTATTTGTATGAAAAATAATATTTATATGAAAATATAATACTTGTATGAAAATAGTACTTGTATGGAAGATAATAGTTGTATAAAGAATAATACTTGTATGAGATAATAATACTTGTATTAAAATAATACTATTATTATAATATTACTTATATGAAAAATAATATTTATATGAAAATGTAATACTTGTATGAAAATTGTACTTGTATGGAAGATAATAGTTGTATAAAGAATAATACTTGTATGAAAAATAATGCTTGTATTAAAATAATACTTTTAAAATAATATTACTTATATGAAAAAATAATATGTATATGAAAGTTTAATACTTGTATGAAAATTAGTACTTGTATGGAACATAGTACTTGTATGCAATATCATAGATGTGTCGTTGACGTGCCAAAAAACATTTATGATGGTTGTATGAAAACTCGTACAGCTTGTATGGAAAAAATGATGGTTGTATGAAAACTCGTACAGCTTGTATGGAAAAAATGATGGTTGTATGAAAACTCGTACAGCTTGTATGGAAAAAATGATGGTTGTATGAAAACTCGTACAGCTTGTATGGAAAAAATGATGGTTGTATGAAAACTCGTACAGCTTGTATGGAAAGTATGATGGTTGTATGAAAACTCGTACAGCTTGTATGAAAAAAATGATGGTTGTATGAAAACTCGTACAGCTTGTATGGAAAGTATGAAATTTAAGCTATTATCAAATTATTAGACCTTTACTATGCAAATTTTGTGTATATAAAAACACGATATTTGTATGAAAAGAGTTTAATTATTTCATAAATAGTTTTAATATTTTATACTTTTTATTAATTCCCAGTATGATACTTGTTAGTTCAAAGGGGAAATGATAATCTCTTGAGGATTTTTCATTTCCAAACTATAAGCCCTTATATTTTATTAATTAGTTTTAGTAAATTTAAGTGGTCAAGTATAAATTTTTTTTCTTTATTAACCATTAATTCTCTTAGTATTATAAATGTGTGAGAAATGATTTTAATAATTCTCTTTGAGAGGATTTTTCATTTCCAAATTTTAAATCACTACTGTTTTATTACTACTAGTTATATTAGTAGTAATAAAATAAAAGAGAAAAATGGTTCAAGTATAAAAAAAATTATACGATTTTGCGGATATTTTATTTATGAAAATTTTGTTACACGTTATAAATGAAATTATTAATTTCATATCATATAAATATTTGCATACATTTTTTAATAAATGTATGAAATATAAAAAAATGCAATGAAATTAAGTAAATGATAAATAATGGTATGTATAAAAAAGGAAATTATTTTTTATAAAACCCTCAATACCAATATTATCCAATCGTTCCTATATATAATATTTTATAATATATATAAAGGAATGAAAAGAAAGAAATATAAAAATATTATTAAAATATTTTTAAAACGAAA
>CAXKVI010000512.1:0-5000 GCA_964058755.1 Campiglossa producta | reverse complement strand
AAAAATAATGCTGTTTTTGTAAACTAAGACATACGCAACGTAAAAATGTTTGGGTTAAAATTTGATTATTAATCTTTTGATTAATATGAAAATTAAAAGAAAAATGACATAAATATAAAAATTTTAAAAATTTATAACTCTAAGCGGTGGATCACTTGGCTCATGGGTCGATGAAGAACGCAGCAAACTGTGCGTCATCGTGTGAACTGCAGGACACATGAACATCGACATTTCGAACGCATATTGCAGTCCATGCTGTTATGTACTTTAATTAATTTTAAAGTGCTGCTTGGACTACATATGGTTGAGGGTTGTAAGACTATGCTAAATAAGTTGCTTAATATTTTAATTTAATTAAAATATTTTAAAGCAAATGGTATATTATTGGATTATATATTTTTAATCCATAATATGAATAGTCAAATATAAAAATATATATAATTAATTTTATATATTTTAAAAAATCCTCAAAATTAAGAAGCAAAAATCTTAGTATTCCTTAAAACGAAAACTATAACATTATATTTATAAAAATATAATAATTTTGTTTATATTTGGGGAATGTCTAGCTTAAAACTAAAATTTTTAGTCTAGAATTGCTCCATTAATATATTAAAAACAAAATATAAAAATTATATAATAATTATAATGTTTTCATATATTATTATTAATAAATATATGGATGAAAAGATTTTCTTAATGGATTTTTCAAAAAAAATATATACATAAATTAATCTATATATCTATTATATTAATAGGCTAACAAATTTTACATATAAACCATTGCCAAGCTTAAACCCATACTAAATATGCATAAATATTTATGAAATGCATATTTATTTGTTGGCATACCTCTAAGGCAGTGCACAATTATCTAATATATAACCAATACTGCTTCATTTATCTGTAATAAGCGAATGAAAATTTTTCATGCAACTTAAATTGGTTATCTGACAATCAATTTGTAAATAAAGCGATAGCCCAGTGGGAAGCGTTAGTGGGTAGTGGTCGAGCGGTTGATGGTTCGAGTACAGTTAGTTACACAGCTATAGGCCAACATTTTTTTTCTTTTTTGTCATTGAAAATTGTTTATATTTTTTATATATTTTTATATTTCTAATCTTGACTTTTTAATATTTTTATAAACAATATTTTTATGTTTGTGATCTCTATTTTCGAGAAGAAAAAAATTTGGTGCGAATATTTTTAGTTTACGGAAAGCCATGTGAAATAATAATTTTATATCATAAATATACATACATACCACCCATTATAGAAATGCTATAACCGCTTATACAATTTCTTTTTGTTTTTTTTTTTTTTTGGTAATTATTTCAAAAAATTACCATTAATATAAGTCTGACTGCTCAAATTTTTGAAGATGAAAGCTGCAATTTGCGAATTTTTTTTTCAAATTCTATCGATTGAGATAGAGTTGCTGACAAATTCCTTATTTAAAGTATAAAAATCGACAAAATATTTCATGGATACTACATTATTTTGAACTAAACCAAGTGATAATTTTACTGAAGACAACAAATAATTTCTTTTCAAATGTATATATGTATTAACTTTTAAAAGGGCAGATTTGCAACCCGAGCCCCAAACAAGTCTAGACCAAATTGAATAGAATTTTTTTAAAAATCAATATACATTTTTTTTTCTTTAAATCAAAAGAAAAATCCATATAAAGTGTCTTTTAAATATTGCTAAGTTATGGTTAAAGAAAAAAGCTAGAAAACCCTCACACTTTTTTTGACCTAACCAGAATTTGTAATTTACCCCCACTAAAAAGTTTTAAAACCACGCCATGTATAATACATTTTTTTTAAATACAACCCATACTTCTCTATTTCCGTTCTCTCGCTCATTAATACTCTTTAATATTACACGAACTCATATTTCCAAATTTCCACCCCTTCAAAATAAACGTCAAGCCAATTTCATACTCATATCTATTTATATACACATATACATATATGCGTAAACACTCCAATTCTCTCGCTCATTGAGTTCAAACAGTAGATTCGGCGTTGAACTCATATGTATATTGAAATGTTACACTCCAAATAGATGGCGTCGGCGCGAATAGCCAATTTGTTTCCGCATGAGAGTTGCCCCAATATGTGTTGTTATGTACCAAAGAATTAAAAAAAAGTGACAATTTGTTTTTCTCATATCTCGCACGCTTTATTATAAACGAAAATAGTTTAAAAATAAAATTTTTAGGAAAGAAGCAATCAATGTTTTAACTTTCTGTATTGAAATTCATCAAGAAAAAAAAAAAAAAAGAATGAGATTGAAATAGATACACCCATTGCCGTCAATTCTATATAATATGAAAATTTGCTTTTTTAAAAAAATAAAAATCAAACATCTTTTTCGTAGAATTCTATAATAAAAATGAGATAACTATCGTCGCCTTATATTCCAAAGTTTAAATAAACAAATGAAAAACTAAAAATGTTATATTGTTGTGCCATAAAATCATGAAAAAATTAAATTTTCAATTACATATACTTATAATAAAATGTAATTTAACTATACAATTTTTTGGGAAAACGTTATCAAAATTATATTTATCCATAAAGCTCTAATATGTATGTATATATGTATATCTAAATAGAGATTCAAAAGCCCAATAAAGCTTCACTTAATTGTAGAATTCCATATTAAAAAAATTTATTCAAGGAATTGATTATGGACAAGACACCAAGGGCATGAGAAGTTGCAGGCTGAATTGGATATCTTGAAACCGCTAGAACTGCTCGGAAAAATTCCGATGTAATAGATTTGTTTAAAATGAAATTCTACAAAGTTTTATGTTCTCATAACACCATTATTAAAATGTGAAATAGGGCAACCATGGTCAAACTTTTAATTTGAAAAAAATATGTCGCAATCAAAGTTGGCTTGCGTACCACCAAACAAAAAAAATTTTAAAAAAAAATATAAAATAGTAATTCAATATGGCTACTGTTGTTGGAGTACCACGCTTATTTTGAGAAATTTGTATATGTGTGTAAAATACCAGCAATGGAAATATTTTGATTCTCTCGCTCTTTGAGAGTTAGAGTAATAGCGTCAAACTCATATTTCGAAGTTGGCTGAACTTCAAAGGAAACCACTCTTTATCTTCATTCTCTCCCTCATTAAACACGTCCTATTATGAGAGAGAAATTATTTTCATTCCCTCGCTCATTGAGTACTTTGGTCCATTATCTATTATATTAATAGGCTAACAAATTTTACATATAAACCATTGCCAAGCTTAAACCCATACTAAATATGCATAAATATTTATGAAATGCATATTTATTTGTTGGCATACCTCTAAGGCAGTGCACAATTATCTAATATATAACCAATACTGCTTCATTTATCTGTAATAAGCGAATGAAAATTTTTCATGCAACTTAAATTGGTTATCTGACAATCAATTTGTAAATAAAGCGATAGCCCAGTGGGAAGCGTTAGTGGGTAGTGGTCGAGCGGTTGATGGTTCGAGTACAGTTAGTTACACAGCTATAGGCCAACATTTTTTTTCTTTTTTGTCATTGAAAATTGTTTATATTTTTTATATATTTTTATATTTCTAATCTTGACTTTTTAATATTTTTATAAACAATATTTTTATGTTTGTGATCTCTATTTTCGAGAAGAAACAAATTTGGTGCGAATATTTTTAGTTTACGGAAAGCCATGTGAAATAATAATTTTATATCATAAATATACATACATACCACCCATTATAGAAATGCTATAACCGCTTATACAATTTCTTTTTGTTTTTTTTTTTTTTGGTAATTATTTCAAAAAATTACCATTAATATAAGTCTGACTGCTCAAATTTTTGAAGATGAAAGCTGCAATTTGCGAATTTTTTTTCAAATTCTATCGATTGAGATAGAGTTGCTGACAAATTCCTTATTTAAAGTATAAAAATCGACAAAATATTTTATGGATACTACGTTATTTTGAACTAAACCAAGTGATAAGCGGAAATCTTAAATTTTACTGAAGACAACAAATAATTTCTTTTCAAATGTATATATGTATTAACTTTTAAAAGGGCAGATTTGCAACCCGAGCCCCAAACAAGTCTAGACCAAATTGAATAGAATTTTTTTAAAAATCAATATACATTTTTTTTCTTTAAATCAAAAGAAAAATCCATATAAAGTGTCTTTTAAATATTTCTAAGTTATGGTTAAAGAAAAAAGCTAGAAAACCCTCACACTTTTTTTGACCTAACCAGAATTTGTAATTTACCCCCACTAAAAAGTTTTAAAACCACGCCATGTATAATACATTTTTTTTAAATACAACCCATACTTCTCTATTTTCGTTCTCTCGCTCATTAATACTCTTTAATATTACACGAACTCATATTTCCAAATTTCCACCCCTTCAAAATAAACGTCAAGCCAATTTCATACTCATATCTATTTATATACACATATACATATATGCGTAAACACTCCAATTCTCTCGCTCATTGAGTTCAAACAGTAGATTCGGCGTTGAACTCATATGTATATTGAAATGTTACACTCCAAATAGATGGCGTCGGCGCGAATAGCCAATTTGTTTCCGCATGAGAGTTGCCCCAATATGTGTTGTTATGTACCAAAGAATTAAAAAAAAGTGACAATTTGTTTTTCTCATATCTCGCACGCTTTATTATAAACGAAAATAGTTTAAAAATAAAATTTTTAGGAAAGAAGCAATCAATGTTTTAACTTTCTGTATTGAAATTCATCAAGAAAAAAAAAAAAAAAAAGAATGAGATTGAAATAGATACACCCATTGCCGTCAATTCTATATAATATGAAAATTTGCTTTTTTAAAAAAATAAAAATCAAACATCTTTTTCGTAGAATTCTATAATAAAAATGAGATAACTATCGTCGCCTTATATTCCAAAGTTTAAATAAACAAATGAAAAACTAAAAATGTTATATTGTTGTGCCATAAAATCATGAAAAAATTAAATTTTC
>CAXKVI010000511.1:0-25768 GCA_964058755.1 Campiglossa producta | reverse complement strand
TAATTAAAAAATAAAACGAAAATAAAATGAAATATTAAAAAAGAATAATAAAAAAAATAAGACAAAATAAAATAAAATAAATAAAAATAAATAAAAAATAAAAACTAAATTAAATCAAATAAAAAATAATAAAATAAAAAAATAAAAAAAGTTAGTTAAGAAAAAGCGAGTCATTGAAGAAGCAACTCTCCCCATATGACAAAATATCTCCATCTCTACTCTTAGTGAAATGTAGGTTTTGCGATTTCAATGAGTCATTGACTGCTGCCATAAACAATAGATAGACACTAAAGCATAAAAAAAAACGAAAAACATATAAAACTACTTTGGTAATATGACACTTTAACTTAGTTTTTTTTTTGCTGTTGTAACGAAATGTGAGTGAATATACGAACAACTGTGAACTTATATGGATTTTCCTATTTATATATCTACTTACTAGTGCATAGAAAGATTTAGTTTGAACGTGAGTTGCTAGCCCTTAAGAGGATTTGAATGACATGACGAAAGAAATCTAAGAAACTGTTAATAATAGTTTGTACAGACATACAGACATATATTTATATACCACTTATGTGCATATGAGTTAGTGAATGAATGACGCTAGTATTTATCACATCTGAGCAACCAAATGATTTTCTACAGTGAATATGATATATGCGACGGAAGAAACCGCAAAGTGCCGTTGAACTGCAAGCTAATAATAGAAAAAATGTTTTGTCAGACAGCTGTAGTCTTTAAATGAAATTCCATAGGAAAATTAAAATAGAAAGCGTGAAGCTTTATTCCCAATATTTAGGTTGTTAAGTCTTGAAAATGTTCTTCAGGAACATTGCGCCGTCAACAATTTCCCAGGTTCAATTAGGACTTAAGACGATGACATGTTGTTAATTAGGTTTAGAGATCAGCTCTACAGATTTTTAGTTAACCCCTAATGAGGTATATCTTAAAAAACGTAATTTTAGTTTTAAGGTAATTAAGATTATGATAAGGATGTGTTTTCATATTCCTGAAACATTTCTGTCCTATTAAAGCCACTTAAATCAATCAGGAGTGGCGGGCCTGAAGAAAGTTTTCGTTCAATACTTTTTAGTGTGACATTTTTCGCTATTCTCAAAAATTACATCAATATAATTTGGTCTAGTCTAATATAAGTACATAGGAACATACATAGAACTTGGTATTAAGTCCTAAAGGTGGTATCGTATTCTTTAGCTGGAAGCATTACAAAATATCAAAACTAGTACAGGCGACTACGTAACAAAGTAAATACATCCAGTGACATGGAAACGGCAGACAAATAAACAATGCAAGTAGAATAGGAGCAGAAACAAATACCACAACAACAACGACAACAAACCCAACAACGACAACAACAGCAATAACAACGACAACAATAACAACGACAACAACAGCAATAACAACGACAACAATAACAACAACAACAACAACATCACCAACAACAACAACAACAACACTACTTCTCATATATTCAAAATAAATAAAACTACGATAAGATAAAGAAGAAATGCTAAAAAGTAAGATGACAATAAATAAGAATGTCGACATGAAATGCAAAATGTAAAGTTAAAAAATTTAAAACGTTTGAATAGCCAACATGAACAAGAACACATTGTAATAGAAAAACGAGAATTTGTAAGTATGGAATGTGCAAATAGTTAGATATGTACTTAAAACATGCCACAAAGAAGCAAATAAACCATGCAGCGAAAGCAACTAGTTGAAAACTACTTTACAACTAGTTGGTGCACCGGGCCCAACTAGACAGTGTTTTGTATTTTTTCCATATAAGCAACTGGTATTTTTTACGTGTTGATGTCCTACGAAATATCAATTGTCAGATTTCGACCAGAACATACCAGTCATCTACCAGTCATGATATACAAACTAGAATTATACCAGTTGTAAAATACCAGTCCCATACTAGTTCAACGTGGTCTAGTATGATTTCCACCAGAATTTCATGTTTATTCTAAAGAAAGCATCGACTATTTGTATTTACCCTGTCACGAAAAAGGATCTGTAAACTATAAGAGAAAAAATAAGCAAACGAAACGAATGAATTTTGTATTTTTTACTGGTATGATTTTATCCAGAACAAGTAAGGAACGCTGTGCCGAAGGCTATATACCTTTCATGAATAAGCGTCACGATTTTCACTGTTCGATCCCCAGTACAGCCTGTGTGAATTTAACTTTAGCTCATACCGAAATTATCGGAACTATCGATTATATGGGGGCGATGTGTTTTATTGGTCCAATCTCATTGATTTTTAACATCGACATTCCACATTCAGAGCAATAGTTACGAAAATTCACGATCCTACCTATATAATTACAGGAGTTGTAGCCCAAAATCCGTTTATCGGAACAATCGATTGTATGGGGGCTATGTGAAATATTTATCCCATCTGAATGATTTTCAACATCGATATTTCAAATATAAAAGTAGCTATACTTACAAAATTTCACCTTACTAGCTCTTGAATTACAGAAGTTATAGCCCGAAATCCGTTTATCGGAACAATCGATTGTATGGGAGCTACGAGTTGTTTTGGTCCGATCTTGCTGGTTCCGACAAGTGATTTCTCTCATATAAAATAACGCCTCCATACCAAATTTCACCGAGATATCTCTAAAATTAAAGGACTAGTTTGCGTACAAACAGACGGACGGACGGACAGACGGACATGACTAAATGGAATCAGTTCATCGTCCTAATCACGGCATACTTTTTAGTGGGTCTATCTCTTCTTCTTCTCATACTTGAGGTTTCGCTGCGGGGGTGTTCCACGTAGTTGCGCTAATTTTATTACTCAATTATTCCGCTTCTTAGCACATTACTCGAATTACAATGGTGTTTCAAGAAATCACACATTATACTCTGCTTATTCCAGGAATCTTTGTGTATAAGAGATAGTCATGAAGAAATTACTGGACGTGATTTTTTATGCTATGCTCATGTAATATCATTTACAAAATTTCCTGTGAAATAAAGCTCCATCGGTTTTGTTTTCCTTTAATATATAAAGTACTGTTACTAATTAAAAAAACTGTATTGTTTAACCGCAAATTTTAAATTCCTTCCTTCTTCTCTAACACCCACACATGCTCTTTTTCACGTTAATTATATGTATGTATGTACGTACAGTCCCAGTTGTGGCTACTTAAATATAATCAAATTAATTTGCGTAGTTTTTTTTTTAACCAACATTTACTTTGTGGTTTAACTGACGAGTTATTATCTCTACATGCTTTTTTATTTTGGCTTTTATGATTGTATTAAATTTTTTCGAAATCAACTTATTGTGGATTTAATTATTTTTGAAACATATACACCAATATACGTGGCTATAAAGGACAATAAATCTAGTTGCTTTTTTGTGAATATGCATTGGATAAGGGGGCGTACTTGGATCAGCTTGGGTTGAATCAAAGGATATAACTAGGTCCGATCTTTTAGAAAGGAACCATACAGATGAACTACTTGATGAATGTATCCAGCTTGAAGAAGCATTTTCTTTATATGTAATAGAACGCTTGTTTCCAAGTTCACCGCGTCATATGAACGTAGTAACGTAGAAATACCATCCAATTAAAATTTTTCCTTCATTTTTTTCCTAAAAGATGGCAGAACCTACAAGTAGATGCACTTGGGCTGAGAAGCCTTCCGGGGTCAAGAACATTATTTTCCAAATAATTTCTATGTTGTTTTTTTCGGAATGAGAACCCGGAATATTTGATGTGATAGGTCGATCACACTACCGCCACACCAAGGAGGTCGAAGCACCTTTCGGAGCTATAATACTCCGCTAAATTTGTATGAGCGCTATAGGGTCAAAATCTGCCAACTGTGCAAACGTTTTTTCGATGTGCGAGCTTTTTTTGCGCAATAATTTTTTTTCGGTTAACAATCAAAAAAAAAAAGACCCCTATTTTTTTATTTTTCGAAATTCGAATTATTTTCGAAGTTATGGGTATTCGAAATTTTTCAAAGGCCTTTGGATTTTATTTATTTACTCGCGATCGGTTTAACCGATTTTGCTCATATTTGGTACAGTTAAAGAGGATGAATACGTCTCCTCAGTAAAATTTTTTTTTACAATAAATAATTTAAAAAAAAAAGTTATTAGCAATTATTTTAAACAACTAAAAAAAAAAAAAAACTTCTCAATCGCTTTCAATTGTGTTACTAGTCTTATTTTATTGTGTAATTCATAACAAAAAATAATCTAAAAAAAAAAAAGCGTTAGTTTACCATACAACGAAAGTTAGAGGCATTTTTCTGCACGCGCATCGTATTTTTCGTATGTAATGGTCATACGTCGTCGCTACCATGCCCTATGCTGGCCTTACAAGCGCTTTAGGTAGGTGTCATGTTGAGTGCGAAAACCCCAAAATGTATGTATGTATGTATGTATTTGTGGTTTGCATTCAGGGCAATATGATTATGGTTGGATAGTAGGTAGGTACTTATTTCGAAGGATGCTCATTTAGGACAGAGTTCTATTGATGGGAATGCAGGAATGGGGTTCTCAGTTTTTTAATAATACCTGACAATACCTACTTACAAAAAATTAATAAGCGCTATTTGTTTTGTTTTAATTTAATATCTATATATTTCTTATGTTTTATATTTCGTACATATTTTTCATGAAAACTTAAACTAATTTTTATTAAGCCTCTTTTTAAAAACACTTTCTTTTACAAATTTGGCTGAACTTGAATATAGTTTACATGCTAATGATCCACTTAGTGGTAAAAAACAATGGTATGATCGGGTGTTTTTCACCGTTTTCGCCAGTCGGTATCTTGATTCTAGGATATTGCTATGCGCATTGTGCTCTTCTGTTGTGAAGTAGCTAAACTCAATTTTTTTAAAAAACGTTATTGCCCATTCGTATATCTAAGAGTTTTGGTGTTGTTATATGCCTGGTTTGTAAAGCCGACCTGTAGGCATGTCTTTTAACGGTGCCGCCAATTCCATCACATGCACCTTTACCATGGGAGGTAGCGAAAAAATTCCATTCAGCCTCGACACCGAAATCTTCTTTATGTTTGGTTAAATTAATCAAATTATACTTATTCTTATATTGCGAGGCAGCGCCATCAGAGAAATAATATATTTTTTTAATATTTTGTGGTCCAAATTTTGTTTTTAATTGAGTGATCAATTTTGTGTTGAGATAATGCACTGCATTTGCATCGTGAAGTAGGTGATCAGAAATAACTACGAAGTTAATGTTTTTGAGCATATTATTTTCCCGGAAGTATATAACGAATGGATGTATTGTAGCCTACACATTCGCCCAATGTTGGGATTGTATGGCATCCTGTACTTGGCAAGTATAATTTTCAGAAAAATCCAATGCAATTAAAAACTCTCCCTTCTTTAGTGAATTTTTCGTGTGAGCGAAATAATCATTTTGGACCTTGGTTAAAAAATCATGTTTCACAACTGCTGGCAGATCATCTATGAGGACCTTAAGAAACTCTTCTGTGGGCAAAGATCGAAGCATTAATTCACACTAACCAAAAATAAAATTTTTAATAGTAATTTAGATAAATAAACTAATAAAAACAAATTTAGTGATAAAAAACGAACCTATCGGTACTTGACCATTCTTTGAACTCTATCAATGATACATTATTGGCTTCTAATATGCGCTTGAGTTTGTTGAAAATCACAATGGGTCCGGGACAGGAGCCACAATTTGAAAAATGGCAATCTAGTTCAGCAGTCTCGCAGAGCATCTCTTTAAAAGAATCACGATATTTTGTATCAAATCTGAAACCTTTCTCTTGTAGTTCTTGTTTGATGCCAACGAATTTTAACCTCATATTTTCGTGTCTTTTACACACGCACACATTATGTGTTCCGGACGGTCCTGCTAAGATGCATTCACGAGGTCGACGTCGTACAAATGATGACAATGACACTTGAAATTCTGGATACTTTTCTTGGTAATTCTTGTGCAAGTCGCTGAGATTAAGCAGAAGTAATCTTTTCTGTACCTGGATTCGCTCACCATTTCTTACAATAGATTATAGGTTGATAAAAACGATGAGATTCGATAAAAATCGATAGATATTTTTAACGATGTCTAATAATCGAAACTGACTATGAAAACAGAATAAAATCGCAGAAAACTAATTTTTTTACATTTTCAAATCATTCAATCTGCCAAAACTGTTAATCGATAAAAAAAACGATATGAATCAAAGAAAGTAGATTCAAGACTTAATAAATCACAAAACATTTTAAATACGAAAAAAAACTTTAAATCCGATATCATTTTGAAATTTTTTAGAAATACAAATCGTCTTTGAGGGTCGATTAAAAACGATAAGATTCGATAATCATCGATAGCTATTTTAAACGATAATACCCGAAAAATATTCTGTGAAAATAGAATAAAATCGTTGAGCCCAATTTTTGTAAACATTGTAAAAAAAATCCACCAAAACTGTTTATCGATAAAAAACGATATGAATCGAAGAAAATGGATTCAAGTTTAAAAGAGTCACATATCGACAGATTTTTTAAACGATATCTCATAATCAAAAAAAAAACTCCACAAAAACAGAATCATATTGCTGAAAATGATTTTTTTAACATTTCCAAATCACATCTTCAAAAAATTTTATTCGATAAAAAAAACGATAAGAATCGATAATTATTTTAAGGGATAGCAGAAGATTAAATTTTTAATAAATTACATTAATGCATTAAATCTGACAGAATTTTAAATTTTTTTTAGAAAAACGAATCGTCTTTGACAGTCGACTAAAAACGATAATATTTGATAAATATCGATAGTTTTTTTAAAGAATATCTAATAATCGAAAAAAATCTGCCCAAAAAGAACAAAATCGCTAAAAACGAATTCTTTTAATATTTTCAAGTCACATCTGTAAAAATTGTTAATCGATAAAAAATCATAAAAATCGATAATTATTTTAAGCGATAACAGAAGATTGAAGTTTTAACAAATTACGTTAATACGTTGAATCAGACAACACTTTTTAATTTTTTAGGTGCACGAATCGTTATTGACAGTCGACTAAAAACGATAATATTCGATAAATATCGATAGCCAAACGATATCTAATAATCGAAAAAATACTGTGAAAATAGAATAAAATCGCTGAAAACGAATTTTTTAAACATAATCAAATCGCATCGGTCAAAATGGATAACTGATAAAAAACGATAAAAATCGATTATTATTTTAGTCGATAACCGCAGATAAACATTTTTTTTTTGGGAAAGCTGAAAAATTTTGCAAAGAATTTAGAAATAAAAATTGGTTCTTCATAACATTAAAAGTATCGATAACTATTTAAATTAAATAAATAAAATATTACAAATAATCGATAACTATTAGGGATGGTAGTAATCGAAAATGAGTAAAAAATGCGATTATTGAAAACTAAAACGATAAAAAATTATTTAAAACTATGAATTGATATTAATCGTTTAGTAAAAATTATGAAGCAATAGTTCGTTATTATTTGCTTGCATAATAATTTTTTCATGACACTTTTTCATTTTCTTTTATCTTCAGCAAATCGTCTGAAAATGTGTGAAAAATATATACCAGTTGTGATCCGAAAAGCTTTATACTGGCGACCATTAAAAAGAAAAAAAGCTAGATACTAGTTTTTCTTAGCGCTCATATTTCTTAAGTTTAATTTTCCTTGTGTCTACTTTTTTTATCGTTCACCTAATTTATGTTACCCACATCGGCGAAGACAGCACACAAACGACACATGCAATAGCGCATCCAGCAAACTGCTATCAGCACAAAAACAGTGTCAGGTGACATTAAATAGCTAAAAGCAGTCAGACCAGAAATGCTGCAGCAAAAAAAAAGACACACAAAAACAAATGTGGAGTAGAGACAATTGTTGTTGCATGCTTGTCGTCGGAGCAGTCAAATGTGTGGCAGGTGTATGAACTCGTTAATTAATTTTTGCACAAAATGCAAAGTTGCTATTAAAAAAACCAGACACAAATCGAGATGGACTAAGCGACGAAATGTGCGACGAAAAGTGGGAAGTGATGTAAATTATCGAATGAGATATATTAAGTTGTCGAAAAATTGACATTTGGGAAGTGCAGTCGAAGACTCAAAATTCGCTGGTGTTTGAAAAAGTATACAGGAATAACGTTTCTGTCTGCGACTTTGTATTTTACCATAAAGGAGATGCCACACTTAAAAAAAAAAAAAAAAAAAAAAAAAAATTTGTAAAAAAAGTTACGTATACGCACTGGCGACTACCTTTTAAATTCATTACCCTTCAAAATTTAATAATTACTCCGAGTATTTTGGTGCATATAAAGCTATCCCGTAACGAAAACTTAATAGAAATTGATGACTCGAGCAACAAGTGCACAAAAATGTTTAGAAAAAAAAAAAAAAACAGCAGCACATAAATGAAGCTAAAAAGCCATTAAGCTCTCTAAGTGAGCTCAAGCAGCAACTAGCATTGACAACAGACAGCAAAGAGTGATTCGCAAAGAGTGCCAGCGACATATGATTTATGGTGGCGAACAATAAAAAGAAGGCAAACACAATAAGGAAGAGATAAGGCAAGTTTAAAAGCTTAGACGTGATGCAGGGCGTACTGAAAAACGATACCGATACAATTTTCATTCGAATACTGAGATAGGCTTTTCTTGAAACAGCAGCAGTGATAGAGTTATCTACTCAGCAGTCGATATTTGCTTTTTGAAGTGAGTTGCTAGCTATACTTAAACGCGTTGAGCAACATTTTTCCCTACAACTCTTTTCATCAGCCAAAAGCCATATGGTATGAAAAAAAAATCAAAGTTAATCGATTTATCGTAAAATCGATAGTAAAAGTTAACAGTTTTTAATTAAACTGATGACAAAACTGAAAGCCACAGAAATCTGTTGTGATCCATTAAAATCCATCATAATCCACTGATATCGATTTTTTCCTTTAATCTACAAAAGCTATCTAACAACTAAATGAAAGCGATTTGAGTCACTTTTATTCCTACAATATCTACTTTTGGTCATTCAAAAATCGGAAGATATGAAACAAGTCGAAAATAATCGATAAATACCGATTAATTCAATAGTAACAGCGAATATGTCTCAGCTTAGTGAAAATAGTGAATAAAATTTAAAATCGATAACAAACAAAATGTGAAATCGATAACAAAACAAAGGTGAAATCGATAGCAATTTTATTACTCAAAAGCTCGTAAGGGAGAAAAAAATCGAAATTTATCGGTTTACGAAGCCAATTAAAACAGTAAACAATTTTCTTAAATTGATAACAAAATTGATAACTTCAAAAAGGGTTTTTACATAAAAGCAAATCGATATCGATTTTTTTACCGAAAAAACTTTTTATTTTTATTCCCGCAGTGTTTGGTGGTATCACAACGGGCCTTTTATTACTGGCCTAGGTGTGCCTTTGCGGCAGCCACTTCTACCTACCTACCTACCTACCTACCTATTCCCGCAGTACTTTTTTCAGTCAAAAGTCATACGATACGAGAATAATCGGGCAAAGTCGATAATTATGAAGGAATAAACAGCTCAGAAATGTTGCTAAAATCGAAAACAAAAAGATTTCAAATCCACTGATATCGATTAATTATTTTTAATCGATAAAAAATAACTAGAAAAACAAACGATACGCAACTTAAATAAAATAAAATATAATCGATATTTTTTTAAATCGATATTTTTTAACAAATATTTTGTTATAATCGATAAGAGTTATTAATAAAAATAAAAAATTATAAATAATTTCATATATAGGGTCGATAGCAAATGTCTACAAAATAATAACAAAAAAAATTTCCAAGTTAAAAAATGATCAATTATAATCCACTGATATCGATTTATTATTTTAATCGATAAAAAATGATTAGAAAAAAGCACTACGCAACTAAAATAAAATAAAAAAATCGATACTTTTTTAATTAAAACCGATATTTTCTTATATTTTTTTATTTATATTTTTTATATCTAAAACAGACATTTTTTTAAATCGATATTTTTATTATAATCGATAAAGGTTATTAAAAAAAAAAAAAAAACTTTAAATAATTTGAAAAAAAGGAGCTACATAGGACGTCGATAGCAAATGTCTACAAAATAACCACAACAAAAATTTCGAAGCTAATAAATGTTTAATAACCGATTATAATCCACTGATATCGATTTATTATTTCAATCGATAGAACCTAACTAGAAAAAAGGCAATACGTAACTCAAATATACAATACCGCCTCCCGGACTCGACCAGCATCTTCCAAGCAGAAGTAGTTGGTATCGAGAAAGCCTGTGGACACCTAATATGAGAGTCAATTGATGGGAGGGAGGTGCGCATATACTCAGACAGTCAAGCGCCGCTTATGGCGCTCGACTCGCCGATCACATCCTCTAAGGCCGTCAGCGACGGCAAAGGGTCGCTTAGGGCAGCAGCAAACTCCGCGAAAATCACACTTGTCTGGGTTTCGGGTCACAGGAACATTGAGGGCAATGAGGAAGCGGATGTACTGGCAACATGTCATGGGCTTCAGCAGACAACTTAGAAGTAGTTAGTGTGCGTCGCCCACTCACATCAATCAAAAGTGACATACATAACAAATACAAGGCCATGGCCATTCGTAGGTGGTACTCCTCAGATAGCTGTAGGATTGCCAAACCAACTTGGCCTGAATACAACGAGAGTAGAACAGAGATCCTGCTATGCAGATCTAGGAAGGAGATTTTCAGAATCACAGCCACCATAACAGGAGACTGGCCACTGGGCCAACATGCGGAAAGAATTGGGCTACCATTCAACGAGGTGTGTAGAAATTGCGGCCTAGATGGCTGTAAAGCAAGCATCGGCGCCCCATATATCTTAAGATCAGTCAAAAAAGTTGGACTCATCACACAGACACGTTGCGCTCTTTATTTACCAAATGATTTTGTCGTCGCTGAGCAAGGGGTCAGTGAATATTAAAAATATATTTCGGACGATCACAGCGCGTGTATAAGCGCTCTCACTTATACACCTGCATTTGCAAATCTGCCGACCCATGCTGTAAATAAACTGTTACTCACTTCCTCTGCGAGTGTCCTGCCCTGGCCAATATAATACACAAGACCTTAGGTAGGTTTGTTCTAACTGATCTGAAGGATGTATCTAAGTGCTCCATAGTTGACATAAGCAAATTTATAGGTCTCACCAAATGGTTCGACCAATATCCATCTAGTCCTTAGAAAATAAACTGTAATTGGTTTCACAGTTTAGTGCCTCAAAATGGCGCCCAGCGCGCTACTTGGGCCCGGTCCTTCTGACCGGGCAGCACGGCAACCAACCAACCAACCAAATATACAATCGATATTTTTTTCAAAGTAAGTAAATGTTCAATGATCGATTGTAATCCACTGATATAGATTTATTATTATACTCCATTCGATATACATATGATACAGTCGAGAGATTTTGGTAGAGAACTTAAAAAATCGATTACACTAGACATCAATCTAGAAAGTAAAAAACACTAAAAATCAATAAACAAAAAAGATTAAAATTCTATAAAAAAATCGAAAACGATAAAACGATTAAATATCGATAAAATATGAAAAATTTATTTAAAATGTAGCATCAATCAAACATAGTAAACAATAATAATCTTATAACTTTAAACCAGATATCGTAATTTCATGGCACAGATTGCTACTGTGTGAGTTGAGCGTTGCAGAACTATCTACTTGGGTGTTGCCACTTGGGACGGTTTACAGGGTTGCCACCTATCTCATTTTTGCCAAATATTGAGCAAGATATGCCAATATGGATATCAAATGAAAGGTGTTTTCGGCGACATACCAACTGAAATATTTTCAACTAGGGTTGCCACCTAACCGCATTATATTTGTATATGCAGTACTACCTTGAGAATTGTTTGACCAATTTCGATGAAATTTGGCAAAGGGATGGTATGGTCAGTTCTTAGACTTTTCACTTGGGTGTTGCCACTTGGGCGGTTTACAGGGTTGCCATCTATCCCATTTTTTTTTTTAATATTGAGCAAGGTATGCCAATATGGATATCAAATGAAAGGTGTTTTCGGTGACATACCAACTAAAATATTTTCAAGTAGGGTTGCTGGCCTGGGCTACCTTTTTATGTTTGTATATATTTTGAGGTCATTTTGGAATTATTTTAAGATCCATTTGGGGTCATGTTGGGATCATTTTGTAATAGTTTCGCGATCATTTTGGGAACGTCTTGGGTTCATTCTAGGGTAAATTTGGGTGTGTGAATTCTTACAAAATACGGCCATTAGTATCCACAATGTTGTAACTATAGAAACAAGTGCTCTTTTCCAACTTGCTACCGAAATAACATCGCTAAAACTACTCTCGATCAACCAAACATAAACATACCTACGATATTGGCAGCTAAAAACCCAATATTCCTTTTTTATTTTATTTTATTATTCCAATGAATTTGCTTGGTTGCATGCTACAGCTTAAGCTTTTCATCACCTTTGACGAACGTCTCTAGAGTGGTCGTTTCTATACCCCAGGTAACACACATAAAATTTATGTAAAATTATTCATTTGTTCAATCTTTCTACACTTGGGATTTAAGTAAAAGTTGCTGCAAAACTGCACATTCAATATTTTTGCCACACTTTGTTTTGTGGCGCAACATGTGTCACTGATTTGTGGCAGATAAAAAGAGTTGCCGTTAACTGCATGCGCTTTTATTTTATTTTATATTTCGCTTCATATTTGACTTAAAATGGCATACAATGGCACAAATTTGTCAGCTCAATGGCTCAATCGGTTATGATTTCCTGGTTAGCTGGCAAAAAAAAAGTGATTGCAAGTAAAGATTTTCCGATGCAAAAGTGAAAATAAATATGTTAATATACTTAGTACGGATGTACATAATTATTATGAGAGGAGATAATAATGTAAGAAACGGGAAATAAAGTTTCGATTAATTAAAAGTAGTAAAAAAATTTAGATTTGGCCAAATTTTATGAGCAAGTTGTAGAAAGAAAAAGGTTTATAAGCAAGTTGTTACAAAAAAAAAAAAAAAAAAAAAAAAATTCTATGAAAAAATTTTGTAGAAAAAAAAAAAAAATTGTTTTCAATTATTATGTGGAGATAAGTATGCAAGAAACGGGAAATAAATTTTCGATTAAATAAAAGTAGTAAAGAAAATGTCTGTAAATCTACATTTGACCAAATTTTATGAGCAAGTTGTTGAAAAAAAAAAAAATTGTATAAAAAATTTTGTTCCAAAAAAAAAAAAAAAAAACTGTTTTCAATTAAATTTTATGAGCAAGTTATAGAAAAATAGAATTTTGTAAGCAAGAAAAAAATTCTATGAAAAAAAATAAAAATAAAAAAATTGTTTTCATTTATTATGTGTAGAAAAATATGCAAGAAACAGGAAATAAATTTTCGATTAACTAAAGGTAGTAAAAAAATGTCTGTAAATCTAAATTTGGCCAAATTTTATAGCAAGTTGCTGAAACAAAAAAAAAAAACTCTATAAAAATTTTGTTGAAAAAAAAAATAAAAAAATGTTTTCAATTATTATGTGGAGATAAATATGCAAGAAACGGGAAATAAATTTTCGATTAACCAAAAATAGTAAAAAAATGTCTGTTAATCTACATTTGCCCACATTTTATAAGCAAGTTGTTGAAACAAAAAAAAAAAAATAAATAAAAAATCTATAAAAAATTTTGTTCAAAAAAAAAATAATAAAAAAAAAACTGTTTTGAATTATTATGTGGAGATAAATATGCAAGAAACGGCCAAATTTTATGAGCAAGTTGTTGTAAAAAAAAAGTCTAAAAAATTTGGTTCAAAAAAAAAATAAAAAAAAATTTGTTTTTAATCATTATGTGGAGATAAATATACAAGAAACGGGAAATAAAGTTTCGATTGACCAAAGGTAGTAAACAAAATGTCTGATAATCTACATTTGGCCAAATTTTATAAGCAAGTTGTTAACAGAAAAAAAAAATTTAAAAAAAGTTTTATTACAAAAAAAAAATAAAAAAAAAATTGTTTTCATTATTATATGGAGATAAATATGCAAGAAACGGTAAATAAATTTTCGATTAACTAAAGGTAGTAAAAAAGTATGTTTATCTACATTTGGCCAAATTTTTTATGAGCAAGTTGTTGAAAAAAAAAAATCTGTAAAAATTTTGTTGCAAAAAATAAAAAAATTGTTTTCAATTATTATGTGGAGATAAATATGCAAGAAACGGCTAAATTTTATGAGCAAGTTGTTGAAAAAAAATTCTATAAAAAATTTTGTTCAAAAAAAAAAAATAAAAAAAATTGTTTTCAATTTTTATGTGGAGATAAATATACAAGAAACGGGAAATAAATTTTGTACATCTGGCCAAATTTTATGAGCAAGTAGTTGAAACAAAAAAAAACAAAAAATTTATTAAAATTTTGTTGCCAAAAAAAATAAAAAAATTGTTTTCAATATTATGTGGAAATAAATATGCAAGATACGGTAAAAAAATTTCGATTAACTAAAGGTAATAAAAAATGTCTGTTTATCTACATTTGGCCAAATTTTATAGAAAAAAAAAAAAAAAAAAATTTGTTGCAAAAAAAAAAAAATTGTTTTCAAGCAATTATTGTTTACATTTCAATACATGTGCGTCCAAAGAGTTTCCCACATATTTATTAAAAAATATTAAAATATCTTTATGTTGGGATTTTTTCTTATGCAAATCTTTGTTTAGTCAAACTTTATTAGCAGGTTGTAAAAAAGTTAGTATTTTTATCCAAAAAAACAAAGTTTTTCTCAAATAAATTTTTTTCCAAGTAGTTTTTTTTAATACTCCCGTAGATACATAAAAAAAAGTTTCCCACATATTTGCATGCAAAATTTATGCATGTATTTTTTTCTCTTACATATCGTTTTTATTAGCAATTAATGCATTTACCTACCTAACTACAATCCAGTGATTATCTGATCGCACCAACCGCTTTTTATTGGAGTTTAATTGCTTTTGAGTGAGTGCAGATAATAATTGACTAGCTCTACAAGATTTGGGTGAACAAATAATAATAAAAATCATGGGCTTGCCTAAGCTTGCTTATCGTCTATTAGTTTATTACTCGAAGTTTATGGGTGCAATGGAAAGCTTAAACATTATCAACAGAATTTATCGGCTCTTAAGCGGCTCCTGTTACGTAAAAGAGTAGGCCAGTCGCATATTTAAGCGATAAGTGACATCAATAGGAAATGCAAATACCTTCAATCGAATGTGCTGTGGAAACTTTTATCTTGAATACTCAAGGGATATCCCATCTTATTTCAAAGATCCACACATCAGTAGAGGTATGTGAAAAAAGTCACCACCCATTTAAGCAAAGCATCACGTGCTATTGGAAAAACTAACACTTTAAGAGTCAGCTTGCCACCTGTGCCGACAAAGAGGTGGACGCTGCAATGACTTGGCCACACACAGTCTGACGGGAAGTCAACTGCTGTTTTAACTACCGTCTAACAGCAGCTGGGTGGCAGCTTATGTGATTTTACATGCCCAATTTCGTGGTTACACCTTTTGATAGCCATGTGTGTTTTTTTCTATCTTAAGTATCGAGATGTTTGAACTGTTGGCAGACAGTGTAATTAACTCGTTTTCGATCAGTGTGGACGTTTTATTTGGTTACTTAAGATATTTACTGGAAAATATCTATTCGAGAATCCTCTTTAATGGTCGCGTGATCCCCGTTCTACCATCATGTGATCTAAATACTGGAGCACAACAAATCCGATGTAATCGAAACTTTATACAAGGAAAAATTATTAAATTTACAACCATTTTCTGATGTAGTACATCACTTAATCATTGTACGACCAAGCGGTGATCTTAAGGTCATATGCACAGCCAAGTCGACGTTTTTATGCATAACAGTTACAATTTTATAAAAAAGTCATCTATTGTCCATTATTACGATCATGCTATGATCATAAATTTCAAATGCACAACCAATCTGACGATATTCATTTTATTCGAAGCAATAATATATCACCAATCACATCATGTGATATCAAAATGATATAAGCACCGATTGCTTCAATTGGACAAACATAATACATCGCGTGATCACCGTTCTACCATCATGTCATCTCAATTATAAGAGCACAACAAACCCTTCGTGATAGAAAAACCTGCAAATGGAAACTATAAAATCTTCACAGAAAATCTCATTAAAATCATCACGTGATAAACCTCACGTGACCTCAATATCATATGCACAACTACTTCAACGTGATAACAAAGTCATATGCATAACAGACACGATATTTCTCATAGGGTTGTGCAACGTAAGCAGTAAAAACAACATCTGATTAAATTGATCGCGCGATTGCTTCAATTGGACAAACATAATACATCGCGTGATCACCGTTCTACCATCATGTGATCTCAATTATAAGAGCATAACAAACCCGTCGTGGTAGAAAAACCTGCAAATGGAAACTATAAAATCTTCACAGAAAATCTCACTAAAATCATCACGCGATAAACCTCACATGACCTCAATATCATATGCACAACTACTTCAACGTGATAATAAAGTCATATGCATAACAGACACGATATTTCTCATAGGGTTGTGTCCCTACCAAGGGAAACTAGAAAATCTTCACAGAACATCTCATTAAAATCATCTCGTGATATGCCTGTGACCCCAATATCATATGTAAAAAAAGTCATATGCATAACAGATACGATATTATTCATAGTGTTGTCCAACGTACACAGTAAAAAGAACATATGATTAAATTTATCGCGATTATCATGTGATATTAATGACATATGCATAACAGATTCAATGCTATATTTTTGATCTAAAGCAATTTTGTATCGCCGGGTCCATCATGTGAGGTGAAAACATGTCATGTGATCTCATATGAAAGTCAAGGATCAACCGAAAGTGATCCAAAATTTGGAGCATTTCAACATTCTTCAAATTTACGCTCAATATAGATATCATGTGATACTCATCTATTGTGTGATCAATAATTATAAAGATAGGAAAATGGATCATCGTACGATTATCATGTGATATTAATGTCATATTCACAACAGATTTAACGTTAAATATTTGATTCAAAGCAATTTTGTATCGCCGTTTTCATCATGCGAGATGAAAACATGTCATGTGATCTCAAAGGAACGAGCAGGATCGACCGAAAAATTTACACTCAGTATATCATGTGATACTCATCTATTGTGTGATCAATAAACATAAAGATCAGAAAATGTCCACACAATATTTCATGTGATTAGCATATATCACGTGATCATCATATGATGTAAATAAAGACCACAACTGATATCTGAATTAAATAAGAGATAAGACGATAATCGAAAACTTTCCCACCTACCACGTCCATTATCAAAAGTTAAATAAAGTGAAAATTATAAAACCAATTAATAAAAATATTACAAAAATTTCCACGTTTCATTTTTGCAGCACTCACGCATTTAACGCTTCAAAGCAAATGTGGCATGCGCTAGCGCACAGCTGTGGGAGATTAAAAATGCGCAACCAAATGCGATGATGTGTTTGGTACAGCGTAAAAAATGTGTAATGGCTTCTAAAATGCTAAAAATACAACACAAAAAAAATGGCAACCAAATATTAAGAGGCTTTGCGCTATTAACAACAACATGCGACATATTTTTTTTTCTACTTTTTTCGGTTGTGCATTTGTTTAAATGGATTGGTCAAAAGTCGCCAATTCACAGCACAAATTACTAGGTGACAGTGGGTTAAAGAGCGAACAAACAGCAAATGACAGCAATAACAGCGATGATAATAAATAGCACACAGCAACAGCAACAACAACAAATCAACAACTAGTACTAAGTGAAAGCAAAGCAAATGCAAATATTACATGAGCATTATATGGAGGGAATGAGTAACATTTGTATACGACACACATGCCTACACATTTACAATTATGTGTGTATGTAAATATGTTTGTGGCAATTGTGGCAAGTGTTGCATAATCGTTGCAATTTGCGCTTTAAGTAATAGCAAAGCAAGAAAAAATCGCTTAACAACAACAACTACAACACACCACTGCCAGCATCAGCTTATTTTCCAGCTGGGCGCACTATGCCACTAATCGCTGCCACATTTGCATTTGTATGTTTGTGTGGCATCTACATTTCTATTTTTGGTGGTAAATACTTCGTTTGGCTGTCTTTTGTTGACTTTTTTTTTTTTTTTACAA
This sequence comes from Campiglossa producta, assembly GCA_964058755.1. NCBI lineage: Eukaryota > Metazoa > Arthropoda > Insecta > Diptera > Tephritidae > Campiglossa > Campiglossa producta. The sequence goes on along the minus strand of CAXKVI010000511.1, from coordinate 7,460 downwards.
CAAATTGCTGGAGTGCGCAATTTGAATGCTTCATTGCACTCGATCGCTATCTGCATGAAGTCAATGCATGAGGATGCAACAATGCTAACGGCATATTACTGCTGGTGCCACTAAAGGTTGTGGCATAAACATGTTGGTGGATTAATGTTTCCTTTTTATTTCGATTTTTTCTCATTGCATTTTGTTGCTGCATGTATAAAGTTGTTAACGTGTTTTAAGTATGAAGATAAATTTTTGTTTAAGTTTCGTATGAAGTTAAATTAATGGAAATATTTTCAAAGGCATTAAAGTTTAATGATAAAAATATTAAAGTTTACGATAGTCAAAAAGGCTTAGGCAATTCATTTTATTATATTTTTTGGTGTTTTTTCGCTGTTTTTATTGCATTTATTTTATTTGACATCTCTTTCCTAAAAGACTATTTTAAGCCAAATATGCCTTATAGAACAGTACACACGATTCAGAGACAAGTTTTAAACGACTGATGGAAGAGTCATAAGGGATTCATGGATGAGTCATAAAAGACTCATAGGTGAGTCGAAGTAACTCACAAGCGAGTCATAAATGACTTATAGGCGAGTCCTAAATGACTCATAGGCGAGTCATAGATGTCTCATGTAAGGGTCGTATATGAAGCATTTAAGAGTTAAATATTAATCCTTTAAAGGGTCGAATACATAAAGCTTTGTTAACCTCGCCTGACATTTGCTACCTCAAAACTTTGCGTCCGACTTCAGAGGTATGCTACAATGAACGCCTTGACGCTTCTCTTGTATACATTTGTTTTCGTCATTTTCTTCTTTGCATTCGTAGTGTTTTAGTTAATTTATTAATTTAATAAAGAAAAAATGAATTAATTATTATTTCCTCCAACTTTTTATTCTTTAATTAAAGCAAAGTCATCAAGATCTGATAGTCAAAGCAAGCACAGCAAGCAAAATTTGAGAGTTTGCCAAATTTTAACCTTGCTTCAACTTTGAGGTCTCCAATTTGCCATGCTTCGTTTAAATACGTATACTGAACTTTTCTGTCAAAGTCAAAGTTTGAGGTAAAGCCAAAATAAAGCTTTATGTAACTGACCCCTAAGAGTCGGACATATATCACTTGGTTGACTTTACTTCCCTTTCCTTTCCTTGTTTCTGGTCTCCTTCCTTTCCTGTATTTGCCTTTTCCTATCATTTAATTTAATTTTCTATCATTGTCTTCCTTTGTTTACCTTTCCTTCCCCCTCTTCCCTTTTATTTCCTTTATTTTCCTATTCCTTCATGTCTTTCACTTCCCTTTCCTTTCCTTCTCTCCCCTTTCTCTAATTTACTTTCCTTTTCTTTCCTTTCATTTCATTTCCTTTTCCTTTCCTTTCTTTCCCTCTCCTTTCCATTCCTTCCCTTTCCACGCCTTTCCTTTCCTATGATTTCTTTTCCGTGCCATACATTTCCATTACTTTCCATCCCTTTCCTTAAAAAAAATTATGGCGCGATATACCAACTCGTTATCAGTATAACTCCTAACGAGATTTTTGTGCCGCGCTTCTCTTCCCATTTGTGGCGCGCTGCTTTTCAATTTTTTCCTACAAATTAGTGGAACCTACAGTATTTTACCGACTCTGAACGGCATCTGCGAAGCAATTGAAGTTTTTCTGAGAACCTTATCGTGACAAAAATGCACTCGGAGAGTTTGCCAAACCACTGCCGAGGGGCGACCCCGTATAAAAAATGCTTTTTCTAAATAATTTTTGATGTTGGTTTGGCCGGGAGTCGATACCAGGTCACCCGGTGTAGTAGGCCGAGCACACTGCAGCTCCACCAGGGCGGTCCCTTTCCTGTCTTTTCCTTTAATTTCCCTTTCTTTCCTTTCGTTTCCCTAATTTCATTTCCTTTCCCTTTTTTCCTTTCCTTCCCTCTGTTTTCCTTTAATTTCCTTGATTCAAAATTTTTTCCTTAAAAAATTAGACAAAATTTTTAGAATTTTTTTCTTCTGTTCCTCTGCGAAGTTTTTTTAACAAAATGATCATCAGCATCAATCATTAGAGACAATCATAAATAAAGTTATGGGCCAATATATGCTTTCACCTTTATAAAAGAAGGTCTGGGCCCATAACTAAAAATTAAAAAAAAAAAAAATCGAAAGCAGCACACCACAAGTTGAAAGAGAAGCTCGGCACAAAATTCTCTTTAGAGGTTATAATCAGTTTTTTTTCACTATCAACTTTACTACCTAATTTATTTATTAATTTTCAATCTAAAAATTACTTGAAAATTAGTAGTTTTTTATCAAAAAAATTTCCAAATTTTTATAATTTTTTTTTTTCTGTTTCTCTGTAAAGTTTTTGTCAACAAAGTTATCTTCATCATCATCAATCATTACAGCAAAATGTCTGAGGACAATAAAAAATAAAGTTATGGGCCAATATATGCCTTCGCCTTTATAAAAGAAAGTCTGGGCCCATAACTCCAAATTTTTTAGATGTATTGGAAATACTGATCATGTCGTTTCTTCATGTTTGAGTAGACCTATAATGTGGTGCATGTCTCGCAAATAATACTTTTTCACTCTCATACAGTGTAATTTATGATGCTTTTTTATCGATCTTCAACAACCTATAGCCGATCGATCTTCAACAACCCATATATGATCGTTTTTTACCTAATAAACTTTTCTTACTACAGGCAAGCAAGGAGGCCAGAGGTAATGCTTTCAGCTTGCCAGTTCAGTCATAATTCATAATACTTGACGTATTTGAACAAAAAAATATTTAAATGCTTGCAAAAGCAATACATTTTTGACGGAAATGATTTTATACAAGATTTGCAGTTGGATAGAAAAAAACCCACTTGCCTACCTAGATTTGCCAACGATCGAGTGTGCTCATATTTTAAGATTTCCTCATTTCGTTGTCTTTTATTCGCATTTCTAATACAGCGCAACTAATTTGTTTGCTGTCGATATGCGCCCATTTTTCTTGAGCTTATGGCCCTATTTTGTAACTATTCACTCACTGTGAATGAATTTTCGAATACGTATAAGTGGAGAGTGCGATATTTTAGCAGCCTAAAGGCCTGCCCTCACTTCTGTTAACAACCTTTATTACAACATAGCGACCTATTGCCTGCCATTGACCTTTGATAAGCGTTCGAAAATTCAGTCACGGTAAGTGAATTCTTACAAAATACGGCCATTAGTTAGTGGTTGGCAACGCATTTTGTCAAGCGCAGGTTTGTGTGAGTATGTATGTATGTGATATAGGAAAATCATAATTTTTGAATACTTTCCCCCGTGTATGCCCGCTCTCGATGCTTGCCGCTACTGGCAACACAACAAATTGCTTTTTCCTCTTTTATTTGAGTATGATGTAAGTAAGTTTGAGTGCTTTTTATTTTAAAATATTTTTTTTTTATGGCCAACTGGTTTCCTTCATTCGCTGCGCGATCACCTACTTAATCGGGAGATTTTGATGTAACACTTACAGCACCACTAGCGCCAACTACAACCGCAAGCATTATGATGTATGCTCAACTGTCAGTAGTTTGACAACTAAATCTGCTCAAAATGTGCGGTAAATACATATTTTTGTTTGTATCTACAATGATGGACTGTTAATCGTTGCTACTAATTGGAAAAGCATTTTGGAGGAGTGGATGTGAGAGTCGTGTTTGTAGAGCAAGTTTCGTGACGATGGTTTTTTAATTAATTTTTTTCAGGGGTGTCCAATTAAATTTTGCGATTATCTTAGTGAAGTCATTTTCGTAGCCACCTATAGTGTCGTTGGCTAGCGCACCTACCGGGAATAGGTTCAAGTCACGTAAGTGGTAAAAATAAATACGCTTCAGACATGCTTGCCTGGGTAGGCCAACTCTACGCGTGTATTCCTGCTATGAACATTTTCAACGGCCAGCCTAACCTACTGGACCTCATTCAAGACTGAAGTAATTTTGTCGGGATTCCGATTAATCTACGAAAGACTTCATTCAATTAGAATTGATTTTTTGTATTTGTTTTATTTTATGTTGTTTTATCTTATTTTTGAAGTTAACTTCTTAGGCAGCGGGGCAAAGTTTTTATGGAAATTGAGAGTGTTCGGACTTGAGGCAATGAATAGTTGCAACGGACTTGAAAAATTTTAGTGTCTATATCTCGGGAACGGTTGACGCGTTTTGGATAAAGTTTAGCATATATATACTTCATTCTTCCTACTTGTGTGCTGCCACTTCCAGCGGTTTACAGAGTTGCCACCTGTCTAATTTTTTTTTTTTTAAATATTGAGCAAAATATGGCAATATGGGTAGGTATCAAACTAAAGGTATTTTTGTCCGTATTCCAATTAAGATATTTTCAGGCAGCGTTGCCACCTAGTGTTGCCACCTAACCCCAATGTATTCATTCCTTCATATATCGACAAATATCTCGGGAACGGCTGAAGCGATTTGGATCAAATTTGGCATATAGATGGCATACTTCATTCTTAGACTTTCTACTTGGGTGATGCCACTTGGGGCGGTTGACAGAGTTGCCACCTATCTCATTTTTTTTTTAAATATTCAGAAAGATATTATAGTTATGTATATCAAAATTGGCATCAAATTAAAGGTATTTTCGGCCGTATTCCAACTAAGATATCTTTTTAATTTTTTATATTAAATTATTTTTTTTTTTGGTTTTACTTTCTTTTTTAATTTTTAAATACTTAAAGCTCAAACAAGAAACCCCGGAACAAATTTAATTCAATTTTCCTCATCTACAACATTCTGACGTCATCGGCAATACATCCAACATTGATTAAAATTGATAGCTCTGCCGGCTATTAGTATTACTGATTGATTATTCACTGCAAACGAATTAGTTAATGTGATTCAATGCGTATGTGGAGTCAAAGCAAACAGCAAGCAGAAGACCGCATAAAAAGAGAAAATAAAAAAAGCTAGTTAATGCCGCATTTAATGATGATAGCAGCAAGTCAATGGAAAGAGGTAAAAGGCTTTCTCGTTGGAGATTAACTTTATGAATCGTGGAGTAGGGGAGAAAGTGCATGAGTAAAGAAGATGGGAAGATGAAAGAACAAAAAGCACATGAAAGGCTCTATTGCACAAAAGTGTGGCTTTGTGAATAGTGCAGTTCGCCCAGCGGTTGAAATATAACTACAAATGCGGGCAAAATAATTATTACTTTAACATTGATGCACTATATTTATATACCCATAATTAGATATTTAAAATTTGTATTGGATTTTTTTATATTTTATATTGTTTTGCTTTATTTTATTTTATTTTATTTTATTTTATTTTATTTTATTTTATTTTATTTTATTTTATTTTATTTTATTTTATTTTATTTTATTTTATTTTATTTTATTTTATTTTATTTTATTTTATTTTATTTTATTTTATTTTATTTTATTTTATTTTATTTTATTTTATTTTATTTTATTTTATTTTATTTTATTTTATTTTTATTTTATTTTATTTTATTTTATTTTATTTTATTTTATTTTATTTTATTTTATTTTATTTTATTTTATTTTATTTTATTTTATTTCATTTTATTTTATTTTATTTTATTTTATTTTATTTTATTTTATTTTACTTTATTTTATTTTATTTTATTTTATTTTATTTTATTTTATCTTAATTTATTTTATTTTATTTTATTTTATATTAATTTATTTTATTTTATTTTATTTTATTTTATTTTATTTTATTTTATTTTATTTTATTTTGTTTTATTTTATTTTATTTTATTTTATTTTATTTTATTTTATTTTATTTTATTTTATTTTATTTTATTTTATTTTATTTTATTTTATTTTATTTTATTTTATTTTATTTTATTTTATTTTATTTTATTTTATTTTATTTTATTTTATTTTATTTTATTTTATTTTATTTTATTTTATTTTATTTTATTTTATTTTATTTTATTTTATTTTATTTTATTTTATTTTATTTTATTTTATTTTATTTTATTTTATTTTATTTTATTTTATTTTATTTTATTTTATTTTATTTTATTTTATTTTATTTTATTTTATTTTATTTTATTTTTTATTTTTTTTTATTTTATTTTTTTTTTTAACTTTATTTTATTTTATTTTATTTTATTTTATTTTATTTTATTTTATTTTATTTTATTTTATTTTATTTTATTTTATTTTATTTTATTTTATTTTATTTTATTTTATTTTATTTTATTTTATTTTATTTTATTTTATTTTATTTTATTTTATTTTATTTTATTTTATTTTATTTTATTTTATTTTATTTTATTTTATTTTATTTTATTTTATTTTATTTATTTATTGTTTTTCCTTTTGCTTTGTGGCCTGCCCTTCTCTATTCTCCTCTCCACACTCTTACTGAAGCTATTTAAATGCAATTTATACCAGCATATCTTTTGTTGCAATAACCCTTTTCCGCGTCTATACCACTGTGCTTTTCCTTTGAAACATCCTCCCTACATACCCAACTGGCCATCCACTTACCTAATCTGTAATATACCCTCATTATTTAACGCCTGACTAAACAATCACAAAATTTGCCAGCTTCTCTTCCCGCCGCACCTTCAAGCCATCACTAATCACCACTTATTGCACTATCTGCATAAAACTATTTACAGAAAAATCATTCATCCGTGCACTCGTCCACCCGCCGCACCCCCATTTGCTTTCAACGCCTACCTTTCCAGTGCGCGTCCTCGGTCCTCTTTGCATCACGCTCTTTTCAGTTTAGCTTTCCGTTTTAATATTGGCTCGCAAACGCGTTTAAAGGCAAATACTTTTGCTGATATTTAACGTATCATCAGCCACTTGAAATATCTGCAGTTCATTGACTTATTATCCTCGCCATTGTCCTTTTAACCGTCGATAGTTGGTATCGTGTGAATATTTGTGAAAGAAGGAAGTGTGAAGCATAAATGGGTCGGGGGGAGGGATGTATGATGTATAGTTAATAACTATCTGACTTTTTTAACTTATCCTTGGAAAGTTGTGCTTTATAGAGGTTATTTCGGAGCAATGTGATTTTTTATAAAACAATAATTTTACTATACTCAGTTGTGACTAAATAAATGACTATATCTTGTTCCTGTAACCTCAGAACACTCCCAGGATAAAAGTTTTTCTACTGAGTACCATTTTAGGAAATACATAGCCGGTGTGGAGTGTTTCGGCTTGGAACAGACTTCTTTAGATTTGGTGTGTAGGTTGAGTGCTGTTCTCTCTATCTCAATCGGGTATGTATCTAACTCAAAGCGTTCCTAAAAATTCCTTCATTCAGTTTATCTTGCATTTAATTTTTTCTATACAAACCACTTTAAATTTATCCAAACACTCTTTAAACCCCCGCCATACTTCCCATATTACAAGAGCTTACCCTACTTTATGGCTTTTTATATACTCGCTACCATAGCTCATCACCTAATACCCGGCCCCCTCCTCAGTTCGAATGCAATTCTGCCATACTTTTCATGAT
>CAXKVI010000510.1:22500-25972 GCA_964058755.1 Campiglossa producta | reverse complement strand
AAACCTTTTTTGTGAGGCGCATATGCCACACAACGTTAAACCACATGCCACTCAGTAGCCGTCAGCATTGTCACAAAACAACAGCTAACTAGCAGACAATTAAAAAAAAAAAAACAGTCAAAAGAACAACAAACTCAGATAGAAGGTGTACAGGTGCGGCTAACGAGAGCGAGAGCAGAATTAATTAGCACAACAAAGTGAAGGCAATAAATTAAAATGCGAATATAATGCAGATGTCTTCATTTAGTTGATGGCGCACAGTGTATTTGTGTCGTTTTATTTGTTGTGCAATAAGAAATGTGCAAGTGGATTATAAGGAATTATAAGGAGTTCATTAGCAGAGTTCATTAGAAGTATTAATAATCTCGTGGGAAAAGTCTACAATTTGAAAATGTCATCGTTGAGCTACTTGGGAAGAAGCAGCTGTTAGTGGTGTTTTATTATACAGTCGGCCATCTTTATAGTGAACCCATCAATTCCATCCAAATATACACAAATAACTGACGACAAAAAATTTGGTATTTCAAAACTAGTATCTTTATGTCGCTGAACTAATACCGATGACATTAAGTGCGTCATGCAAATTTTATCATTTGCTCAGACTAGATTTTTTGATTAGAGCCACCTTTTACTTAGTATCAATTCTGAGCAATAGCTTGTTTTTATGTATGATGTATCACACTATGATGACATGTACGTATGATTTGAGGGTGCTCATGATGTCATGCCTATACTGATCATCTGACATCATACCGACAATTTAAGTGAACTTCCATCAAAATATATACAAATTACTTACCACAAAAATTTTGTGCCTCGCTGTAACTATTTCAATAGTTAAGATAATCGCACATGGCTTACCATTTTGGAAGCTTCAAAGCTTCAACTTTAAGAGTATCTAAAAATATTTTGAAAAAGGTTTCAAAAATTAAAAGAAAATTCACTTTGAAAAAAATGTAATTTTTCCCCATACAAAATGTATGGGAAAGGGCGAAAAAAATAGGCACCCCAAGAGTTAAGGTAGAGCGCGAATTTTTTGCAAGGCTTATTTTCTCATCAATACCTAAAGTTTCAGGGGGTAAGACCGAAAAAAACCATTTTTTTTATTTGAATCACCCTAGTGCTCATGCATGATCTCATGCTAATCGTGATGATCTGATATTGATCATCTGATATCATACCAACAATCTAGGTACAGTGAACGATATCTATTAGTTATGCCAATGATCATCATTAATGATAAGTTGGTGGATAATGATTTCGTTGTCGGTTTTTGTTGCTTTGATAGATCTTTCATTGTTGTTGTTGCTGTTGTTGGTGTTGTTGTTGGCATTGATGTTGTTGTTGTTGGTGTTGTTGGTATTGTTTTTGTCGTTGTAGTTGTTGGTGTTGTTGTTGTTGTTGGTGTTGTTGTTGTTGTTGGTTGTTGTTGTTTTTGTTGTTGTTGTTGTTGTTGTTGTTGTTGTTGTTGTTGTTGTTGTTGTTGTTGTTGTTGTTGTTGTTGTTGTTTTTGTTGTTGGTGTTGTTGTCGTTGACGTTGTCGTTGTCGTCGTCGTTGTTGTTGTTGTTGTTGTTGGCATTGATGTTGTTGTTGTTTGTTGTTGTTGTTAGTGCTGTTGTTGGTAGTGTTGTTGCCGTTGTTGTTGTTGTTGTTGTTGTTGTTGTTGTTGTTGTTGTTGTTGTTGTTAGAGTTGTTGTTGTTGTTGTTGTTGTCGTTGTTGTTGGTTGTTATTATTGTTGTTGTTGTTGTTGTTGTTGTTGTTGTTGGTGTTGTTGTTGTAGTTTTTAAGGCAAAAATACTCCCCGAAGATTTTGGGGAGTAATGTCGAAATTGAGTACTTGGCTGGATATGAACCCGGTACGCTCTTGTACTCCCTTGCGGTACTGCCTGACTGTCTCGGAAGTGATTTGGTATAACCATTAGAACCTTCTAGGTCATGTCATCCCTCCATCCGTAAGGAAGGAGAAGATGGGTTATGAGAGGTGAGAGGCATCAGATCCGAAGATTATACCACACGAGTTTCTTAAGCTCGAATACGACTCATAATACTTTCCAGAGCTCGTAAGTACAGAATAAGCGCTCACTTAATACAAACTTTTATGCATAGACCCACTTATCATGCGATGCCGTTTGACTAATAAAACTATTTTTGATCATGTGATGCGTAAATTGCGCCACATGGCGTATACGTAACTTTTGGAAACAAAACATTCGAATATACATACATAGAGATACAATTCTCACATAAAACTTATGTGTATTTTTGTGGTATTCAACTAAAAAGGAATTCAGCACGATTAAGAATTTTTTTTGCAAAATTCAAATAAACCAACAAAGAGAAAAAAAGCAACACAATAGTAGTACCAAAAGTGAAAGAAAACATTCAGTTATGGGTCGTATATAGTCAAGGATAGTTTCGATTTTCTTTCTGGAAGTGTTACAACAATAATGCAGTAGCCCATGTTCTTTCAAACGCATACAACAGACAAAGTGATTATTCACACTTCGTTGTTTACCGCACAAAGCATTCGTGTTGTTGGGATATATGTAGTTGCCATATCTTACGTTCAGTGCATGCAAGACCACAATTGTTTGGGATATCGCCTGCTGATTTAGCAGGATATAAATTGTAGAAATTTGCTTTGGAGCTGCTAACAAAATTCATTCAATTAAACTGAGTAAGCTGGTTTTATGAAGTGTAACACAGTGCAGTTCCTGCTTTACCTGCTGTATTTACGTTATTTTAATTTTTTTTTTTTTATATACTAGTTTGAAAGTATATATCACAAAAATTTCATTTAAATTACATATGATGCCACAAAACAAAGTCACTAGTGCAATGAACGCTTAAAAATGTAATTAAAATTCGTAACTGTATTTTCCTTTTGCTCACTGTTTCCTATTTATACCACTACTATCAAGTCAGGTCAATTGGGAGTCGATATACTCACAAACGCCAAGGACGAAACGCTCAGCTGCATCACACAATATTTGGATATTGGCATTTGTTGTGACAGTTTGTCACATTGTTTTGCAATCAAATTGTGGTACATTGGTTTTAGAGTGACATATTTATTTTTTTGTTTGTTTTGTTTTTAGCAATATATATTACATACATAGCACAAGAGTCTTGCAAAAATCAATGTTGAAATTGTTTTTTTTTTTTTCTGTTGAAGAAATAAATGAAAACTGGCAGCAAATAAAATGGCAAGCAAAAAGTTTTTACCAAATTTCCGAAGCATTTTTTGCTATTCTCATTTCAATTACTTCGCTGTCTAGTCTGAATTGATAAGTGGCAGTGTTGTCAGCACGCTGGGACCACAATGAGAGACAAAGTGAAAATAAAATAAAACTATTGAATTATTGAAGAGTAGAAAGTAAGAAGCCATTGCATCGGAAAGGACCTAGATTTGTTTATATATATATATGTATATGTGTGTGTTTTGAATGAATGTTGTCATATAAGAGTTT
>CAXKVI010000510.1:0-15000 GCA_964058755.1 Campiglossa producta | reverse complement strand
AAAATAAAATAAAATAAAATAAAATAAAATAAAATAAAATAAAATAAAATAAAATAAAATAAAAATAAAATAAAACAAAACAAAATGAAAAATAAACAAAACAAAACTGAAATTAATAAACCAAATGAAATATTTCTAACACCCTATAACAAGAGCAGCTTTTCCGGTTCTGCTCTTTAACCAACAATATGCAAAGTAATTCCGATTGCACACTCACATACATACAAATTTACATCAATTCATACTCCCCTTTAAGCACAAATCTCACGCTTTTGGGCCAAAAAATGATAATAACCATTTGAAAACTATTATACCCAAGAGTAACATTGAATTCTTGTAACAAACCAAACAGAACTGTAACGGTTCAAGGCATCACCACTACTAGTACACCATCACATTTGCTCTGAACGAACATACAAAAACAATTACTATCAAGGGTATTTGAAAGGGCTTTTGCTTGTATGTGTGTGTGTGTTTGTTGTGTTAGGTCTTTTGTTTTAGTTCAATTGGTAATGTTACCAAAGAGATTTGGCTACACTTGACCGACCGTACGGACGGCTCCAATGAATTTGCGAATTCAACAATCAAGCAGAAATATTTTTGGGTAAATATGAATGTATGTATGTCGTTAAAAGTGTATGTGTATGGACTAACACCCACATACAATGACTTGTTTGCAAAGACATCGTATGTAAAGGACCACAGTTGTGGTGCTTGAAAAGATAACCCAAAAGAATACAGAACACATATCGCAAAGAATAAAACGTGCATACCCTGCAGGAAAATTAATGACCAAAATTTCTGTTTAGTAGCTAGATTTTCGGTAAAATAAAATATACTACAATGAAATAAAATAAAATTGAACAAAAGATCGACACTTTTTATCTCTCCTGGAAATCTTTAACTAGATGCTGGAAAATGTAGTCCGATACGAAATCGTTGGAGGCAAAGAGGGAAGCTGAGTTTTTCCCTACAGGGTATGTACAGAAGCAACCACACAACACACAAGCAATGTAGGCCTTTCAAATTTGGTAAGTAAAATTGTAAGTGTGTAGCAAAAGAATACTCTCATACCGTTTGCTGTCTCCCCCCTCTGTGTAAAGATAACGCATTTGTCAAAAGAACTTATACTGACAGATAAATTCGTGTGGTGTAAAACAGAACCTAGTAGCTATTGAAGAGGAAACGAAACGTCAGTGGTCTTAGTGATAAACTTTTTGCTAAAAATAAAACCCAAGAACGAGTAAACAAAAGAAAAGAAAATAGAATACAATAGAGCGCTTAGCCGAGAGAAACAAAAATGATTTTGAAGCCTTTAGCTTTTGTGTTGTTCGTTCAATACTCAGGGTCAAAAAGCATGCAAAGTGAATTTAACAAAGCTAGAGAAATGTGAAGGCAGTGAAGCAGGATTGCAACAGCATTATAGGGGGCTGTTTAAAAACGTCACACAACAGAGGCGTAGTTAGGCTTCGATAAAAGGTGGGGAACGCAAATTTACTCGGCGGAAGAAAAATAACTTTATGGTTTTTACAAACGTTCACTACCCAAAAGACGAAGCTTCGCTTATGTGAGTTATAGGGCGAGGCTATAAGCTTGGTCGGCAAAAAGTTCGGAAGAATCGTGCAAGATTTTTTTTCATCTCCCTGACATATTAAATCGAGATTGCCTATTTATTATTTCCTCCTAAGAAGAACATTTGCTGTAGTCTGCAATGCATAAGTTTTGAGCGAATTAATTTGACATACAGGGGGTCACTAACCCCACTTACTCTGCATACCTCCACTGCTTATACCTTCATGACAGGTGTTTTTCGTAGCATGAACTTTGTTTTTTATGAGGGCTTTGATGCATTAGAACGTAGTACTACAAACAATTGCCATTGAACGTTTACCTTTGATATTGACTAAAAAGTTTCCGAATGACATATAAAGACAATTGGACATTTTAACATTTACTCCGGGTTTAGTATGAGGTCTAGAAGGTGCTTTCTTTCCTGTTACTGCAAGGATATTTACTGACATTTTTCCTGGTCAACGAGATCATGCATGATGTTGGTAATGCTAAATTATGAGTAGAGACTACAAATTGAAAGCAAAGTTTGGCCTTAGTGCCTTTGGATATATTTTGCGACCATTTGGGGTTATTCCATTTCTACCATATCAACAAATGACACCATACATCATATTATCACACTCATATATGTATATGTATTTAACCCTTTGTACTTTCCAAACAAATGGATAGACGTTGTAGAGGTCATACTCATAATTCCATAGTAGGGAAGTCAACCTAAGAAAACTATACATTTGAATTTTGAATTTATAAGCTAATTGCACCTTGCGTGATATTACTTTTCTACCACATCACACCACTAAATCCTTCACACGATAAAACAATATCATCACATCACTTCATATAAATTTCGCCTTGCGTAATATTCAACTTCAACCACATCATCACATCACAGTATACCATCACTTCACATGATATCATCACATCACATCACATCATATCATCACATCACATCATAACATCACATCAAATCATATCATCACATCACATCATATCATCACATCACATCATATCATCACATCACCACATCACATCATATCATTACGATCATATCGACATGCCATACGAAAACGTGACACTTTTTAAATGTTTACTACACAAAATTTCTGGTGTTAGTTTTCGTATAACACCTCGATATATAGTACTGGGATATGTTTCAAAGAAACGGATAGAGCTTGTGGAGGTCATATTCATACCAAAACCAGGAAAGTCCAAGCCTCAGATATTAGCGAAGTCAACCTAAAAAAGCTCTAAATCTGAGTTTTGAACTTATAAGCAAATTGCGCTTTGCGTGATATTCCGTTCCTACCACATCATCAAATCACACCACGACATTATTCACATGATATAACCATATCATCACATCACATCATATAAATTTCGCCTGGCGTGATATTCAATCTCTACCACACATCATCACATCACAATATACCATCATATCACATCACGTTATATACTGCTGGAATGCGTTCCAAAGAAACGGGTAGAGCTTGAGGAGATCACATTCATACCGAATTTATAAGCAAATTGCACTCTGCGTGATATTCCCATTCATTCACGTGATATAAGCATATCATCACATCACATCACATAATTTTCACCTTGCGTGATATTTAATCTCTACCAGATCATCATATCCAAAGAAACGGATAGAGCTTGTGGAGGTCATACTCATACCAAAACCAGGATAGTCCAAGCCTCCCATGTTAGGGAAGTCAACCTAAGAAAGCCCTACAAAACATCTGAGTTTTGAGTTTATAAGCAAACAACATCATTCACATGATATAACCCTACAACATTATCACATCACATCATACATTCATACCGAAATCAAGAAAGCACCAGCCTTTCAAATTAGGAAAGTTAACCTAAGAAATCTCTACCTTTGAGTAGCTTATAAACTTCGGCTTGTGCGATATTCAATTTTCATCATATAAATACATCACATCATACCATTACATCACATCATAACATCACATCACACCATACAATCGTTCTTGATATGCATTCAAAAGCGATATTCAATTTTCATCACATAAACACATCACATCATACCATCACATCACAGGCTCATAAACTTCGGCTTGTGTGATATTCAATTTCCATCATATAAACACATCACATCATAATATCACATCACATCATAGCATCACATCACACCATACCATCGAAATCGTTCTTGATATGGATTCAAAAGCCTGTCAAGATATTTTGCCTTAGATTGAGGTTGCTTATAAATAGTAAAATGCCTGTCATATCTTTCTTTCTCATAACAACAATGCAATTTTCACTTTTCTAATTTAAATAGTAAACATATATTTTAAAATAATTAAAAGCCACATACTCACATCTACATGCGTAAATATCTCAACAATTTCAATTGGAGAAACTTAGAGATCTTGAAAAAACCACAAAGCTTTTAACTTAAACCAAGCGCACGTACTTTTAATCGTAAATTTGTTTTTGCCTTGCTGACCTACACGAGACAAACTATCTACAGCAAGAAAATTCGTCAAGCCATACAAATTAAGGTGTTAAATGTGATAAAGGCTTAAGTATAAAAATTAAAGATTGCATATTTTTTTGAGATTAATTTATTTATTTTGTATATTATTTTACTTTACTTTAGTTTTTTCGAATTTATTATATTTTATTTTAGTTTTTATTTTTTTTTATATTGTCATATTTTATTTTTGAATTTTGTTTTTTTATAATTTTTTTTTTTTTATTATTATTTTTTTTTTAGTTTATTTTATATCATTATATCTTATGCCATTTTACAAACTAAACAACTTAATTTCATGAACCACATAGAAAACTCAACAACAGCAGCAATAATAAGAATATAGAACAAGCATCCTTTATGTGAGATTTAGATACCTACATATGTACGTATCGCATGTCACCCAAGCAAAATTCGATGAAAATTCAATTATGCCTATGTCAACACACAATGCATTGTTGTTGTCTATCAAGTGTTTTCCAAAGTTATAACTGAAAATTGATGATAAGGTTTAATAAGAATAAGCAAAAGTGACGCACTCGAATAAACAACAAAACAAAAACGTTAAGTGGCAATAAAATCAACTGCTCCCTTGAGATAGCCTATGACAGGGCAGGAAGCACAATAATGAAGACACTAAAGTAATTTTCCTCTGTCGAGCAAGCAATTGGTCAGTCAATCGTTTTCTTGGTAAGCCACAATGATGAAGTCATCACATTTCCTGACTTTTAAAAGCACACAAACAGTAAACAAAATTTTGGCACATCAAAGGCAGCCTTGAGGTTGATAAACCCTACGTACTCATGCGTGTGTGTTTCTCTGCGTACAATTGTGACAAAAACCACTTGATGTCCATTCAAATTATCTGGAAACTTCCTATCAACGCAGTTAGCGGTTTTGCTGTCATTGTGTTGTGTGTGTGTGTGTGTGTTTGTTTTGCGGGTCATAGTATGTGCTCTATTGATACGACTTACAAAGACATTGGCTTGAGTGGCAATTAAAGTCAAAATTGCCGCTTTAAAGGATAGATAGAAGAATCAACTGCATCATTAGCTCATTCTTCTCATAAACTGAATCGAATAGGAGCTGTAAGTAACTCTAACTTATATTTATTTAAATTTTTATTTAAAGATATGCATTCATCTCATTCTTGCAGAGTCTCTCGTTTTTCGGATAAACACATTCATTTTATTTTATTTTACTTTGTGTTATTTTACTTAATTTTTCATTTCTTTTATTTTATTCTATTATTGTGTTTTAGTTATTTTTTATATTTTTTTTTATTTTTTTTTTATTTTATTTTATTTTATTTTATTTTATTTTATTTTATTTTATTTTAATTTATTTTATTTTATTTTATTTTATTTTTCATTTCTTTTATTTTATTATTCTGTTTTATTTATTTTTTATTTTATTTTATTTTATTTTATTTTATTTTATTTTATTTTATTTTATTTTATTTTATTTTATTTTATTTTATTTTATTTTATTTTATTTTATTTTATTTTATTTTATTTTATTTTATTTTATTTTATTTTATTTTATTTTATTTTATTTTATTTTATTTTATTTTATTTTATTTTATTTTATTTTATTTTATTTTATTTTATTTTATTTTATTTTATTTTATTTTATTTTATTTTATTTTATTTTATTTTATTTTATTTTATTTTATTTTATTTTATTTTATTTTATTTTATTTTATTTTATTTTATTTTATTTTATTTTATTTTATTTTATTTTATTTTATTTTATTTTATTTTATTTTATTTTATTTTATTTTATTTTTGTTTAGTTTATTTTATTTTATTTTATTTTATTTTATTTTATTTTATTTTATTTTATTTTATTTTATTTTATTTTATTTTATTTTATTTTATTTTATTTTATTTTATTTTATTTTATTTTATTTTATTTTATTTTATTTTATTTTATTTTATTTTATTTTATTTTATTTTATTTTATTTTATTTTATTTTATTTTATTTTATTTTATTTTATTTTATTTTATTTTACTTTATTTTATTTTATTTTATTTTATTTTGTATTAGTTTTTTTTATTTTATTTTATTTTATTTTATTTTATTTTATTTAATTGTTTTTAGTTTTTTATTTTTTTTTTTATTTTTTTTTTATTTTTTTATAGTTTATATTTTTTATTTTTTTATTTTTTTTATTATTTACTTTGTTAGAAATTGCATTAATTTATTTTGTTGTCAATTCAGTCTACTCCTGTTAAAGAACAGTTACTACTACAACAGCAATAGCAACAACAACAGATTTCAGTCTTCACCCAAAAGTCACATACTTTTATGTTGGGTGTTTAAGTATCTATGCATGTTTATGAGTGAAGTGTGTGGGTTAATGAATATGGAGATTTATAACTTCTTATAAAAATTCACCTTCATACGCAGAAACCTTTGCACAAGTGGTGTACTTAGAAGTTTACTAAAAATCCATTTTCACCTAAAAGTTACATGAGCGAAACTGCTCCTTGCTGAGTTTGTGTTCAATTTGTAAACGAGTGCTTTTGAAACATATAAGCCGACGAACTTTAGTTCAAACTCCAAACGAGTTAAGAATCTGGCAATGATTACTTCATGATAGTCACGCATCACTAAAACTACATAAAGTTGCATTGCTAACTAGAATTGCTACCAACAGTTATCCGCATGTGGCATATGTCAAATGACACAAACGGTTCGGTAAAGTCATCACGCTACTATGTTTCTAAGCTGTATCATTGGTAAAAGAAAAAAGTTTCCATATTGCCAAATCTTTGTGGATTTTCTTTTTGTTGGGCTTGAGTTTACTTCTAGCTTACTCGTGATACAGGTTATATAAACTGTTACGGCTTCAATTCGATTTTTGTCATTTTCTAATTCGATAGAATTCGATACGCAATTGGCTTATTTGATTGAATTGAGTTTTACTTCCGTATTTTACAAGTATGTATAAACCACCCTTTTAACTGAAGTTCAACGCCTTCTTTCAGCAATAAAAGTAAAGCAAGCAATTGCTTTGTGATGGCTTTGCTGATTTTTGTTTTTCGCTATATATTAAACCATTTTTGAAGTAACCTTCTTAGGCGGCGATATGAAGTTTTGATTGAGAGTAAAATTTGAGAAAATGGATGACGATGAAACGGAAGTTATGGCACGGAAATAGAAATTGTAGCCGAATTTCAGGCGTATGTTGCAGACTTTCAGGCGTAGGCGTTTTTATTATATATATAACCAATTTGGATAAAATTTGGCATTAAAGATAGTATGATTCATTCTAAGATTATATACATGGCGGTTGCCACTTGGGGAGGTTCAAAGGGTTGCCACCTATCCCAATTTTTTTTAAATATTGAGCAATATATGCCAATATGGGTATCAAATGAAAGGTATTTTCGGTCGCATTTCAAATACGACAATTTCTAGCAGGGTTGCCAGCTAGGGTTGTCTCCAAACCGCAGTTTATTTATTTTTCCTTATATCTCGGGAACCGCTTTGCCGTTTTGTATTAAATTTGGCATTATTAGTAGTATGATTCATTCTAAGATTATATACATGGCGGTTGCCACTTGGGGCGGTTCAAAGGGGCGGTTCAAAGGGAATTGAGCAAGTTATGCCTATATGGGTATCGGGTGAAAGGTATTTGCGACCGTGTTCCAAATATTTAAATTTCAAACAGGCTTGCCACCTAGTCTGCCTATCTTTCTTCGTACAACTCTCTTTCCTTTCTCCCTCCGTTTTTGTCTTCATTACCCTCTTTCCTTCTACCACGCTCCTCTTCCTCTATATCCCATTCGTGTTGACCCCAGTTAATTTAGGCCTAATTCTACCCAAGTACCAAATTTTAAGGAAAACGCACCATATATAAGTTATCTTCGAATGGATCGTTTCCCTGGTCCACCTCCCGGAAGTAAGATATTGTGAATCTAAACCATTCTCGAATACATCTTATTCATATTTCGTTATTTCTGAACTTAAGAAGTTAACTTCTTTCACGTGTACTGGCTATTTATTTTTTTTTATTTCATTTTATTTTACTTTATTTTTTTTTTTTAATTTATTTTATTTTATTTTTTTTTATTTTTCATTTCTTTTATTTTATTTTATTATTCTGTTTTATTTATTTTTTATATTTTTTTTATATTTATTTTTTGATATTTTGATATTGATGACATGCTGTCTGTGCACTTTTGCTTTTTTATTTCTTAAATTTATGTGAGCATGCAAACCCTTACGCGCTTTTATCGCTGTTGAGTGGGGTTTCACATTCACGTGTCAATAAACTAGGAAAAAAAAATTTAAATAAAAAAAAATAAAATAAAATAAAATAAAATAAAATAAAATAAAATAAAATAAAATAAAATAAAATAAAATAAAATAAAATAAAATAAAATAAAATAAAATAAAATAAAATAAAATAAAATAAAATAAAATAAAATAAAATAAAATAAAATAAAATAAAATAAAATAAAATAAAATAAAATAAAATAAAATAAAATAAAATAAAATAAAATAAAAGAAAATAAAATAAAATAATATAAAATAAAATAAAATAAAATAAAATAAAATAAAATAAAATAAAATAAAATAAAATAAAATAAAATAAAATAATATCAAATAAAAAAAAAATAAAATAAAATAAAATAAAATAAAATAAAATAAAATAAAATAAAATAAAATAAAATAAAATAAAATAAAATAAAATAAAATAAAATAAAATAAAATAAAATAAAATAAAATAAAATAAAATAAAATAAAATAAAATAAAATAAAATAAAATAAAATAAAATAAAATAAAATAAAATAAAATAAAATAAAATAAAATAAAATAAAATAAAATAAAATAAAATAAAATAAAATAAAATAAAATAAAATAAAATAAAATAAAATAAAATAAAATAAAATAAAATAAAATAAAATAAAATAAAATAAAATAAAATAAAATAAAATAAAATAAAATAAAATAAAATAAAATAAAATAAAATAAAATAAAATAAAATAAAATAAAATAAAATAAAATAAAATAATATAAAATAAAAAAAAATAAAATAAAATAAAATAAAATAAAATAAAATAAAATAAAATAAAATAAAATAAAATAAAATAAAATAAAATAAAATAAAATAAAATAAAATAAAATAAAATAAAATAAAATAAAATAAAATAATATAAAATAAAATAAAATAAAATAAAATAAAATAAAATAAAATAAAATAAAATAAAATAAAATAAAATAAAATAAAATAAAATAAAATAAAATAAAATAAAATAAAATAAAATAAAATAAAATAAAATAGAATAAAATAAAATAAAATAAAATAAAATAAAATAAAATAAAATAAAATAAAATAAAATAAAATAAAATAAAACAAAATGAAATAAAACAAAATAAAATCAAATAAAATAAAAAAATGAAAAACAAAAAAATAAATAAATTAAAATATAAAAAATTAAAGAAATAACCAATAAAAATAAAATAAAATAAAATAAAAAAATAAATAAAGTAAATAAAATAAAAAAATTTAAAAAAAAATTAATAAAAAATATTATAGGATTCATTATATTAACTTGGTTTTACTTGTTGATTTTATACTTTGCGTTTTTTTAATAATTTCGACTCTTTTTAATATTTTGTATTTGGAAATGTGTGAAATAAACAAATTAAGATAAAATAAAATAAAAAAAGATATTAAATAAAATAAAATAGTCTAAATTACAACAAATAAAATAAAATAATAAAATATATAACAATTTCGCCAAGATCATTTTTACCAAAAACTTTTACATCTTTTTTGCAGGCATTTGAATATTTTTGTATTCTTAGGTATTTGAATGCTTCACACATACATGCCTACAATCAGTGAAATGCTATTTTGCCAATCAATGTAAGCAGAATGTCTGTGGTAACATTTGGTCTTAACATTGAAAGATTTTCCTCTGTGGCTTCATTCTGCTACTGCAATACATAAATTCCGACTACTAGCAGCATCTGCTGTCCCCATATAAATACGTTTGTTTTAATACTTAAAGTGAACGAATGTGTGCAAATCTTATTAAATTGTAATCCTTAAGGGTTTTATAGTTTGTGCAACTAAAACTAAACTTTGTATTATGTGAGCCAAACTGTAAATAGTATAGAACGTATGCTGGAGATGTCAACACTTTGGAAGCCGCAGATGCGTTGTGGTTGCAAAATATCTTTGCTCTTTTGTTGCACCCAGCTGTGCAACTAAATAATTACAACATTGCAGCAATGTGTTTTGTTTGTATGTTAAAGTGTGTAAGATGTTGTTTTAATTCGTAAAATAAATACAAACCTAATAGAGGGTTTCATTAAACCTTAAAAATGGCTTATGAAGCGTGTAAACGTATAATTTTATCAATTGTGTAAATGAACTGTCAAAATTTGTATAGAACGAAGTTTACGAAAATTTGGTAAACCTACGATATCAGTGTGTTAATGAGTTTTTAAATTTACCCAATTCAATGACGCTGTTCGACATGTAATTTTTTTGATGTATTCAATGCATTCTGGACAAAAATAGAAGAATATGCTAAAGATGGGTCGAAAATAACTTTTTTAATGGGAATTTAGAAATAAAAAGTTTTTATTTGACATCAAGTACATATACATACATTTATCTAGGGCTATCATCTAACTGAGTTGATAAATGTATAAATTTACGTATTTCGTAAACTTATATGGTTATATGAATCCCACTACTGACTAATGCATCATATATATGTTTGTATATATTTACAGTTATGTGTAAATAATCATTGCGCTCAAGACACAACTTTTTATAATTCCAAATAAATACACAATTTTCTAATAAATCCTCATTGTAGCAGCATTTTTTTGTAGTCAAGATGCAAAAAACTTCCGAAAATGGTCGCACATATCGTCGCTTCCAACGATATCTAACGCACTTCGTTCTCTGCGTCGCAGACTAACACGGTTCAGTTTGCTGCGTGGAAGACTAGCACAGTTCGCATAGAACTGAACCGTCTTCGTAGGGAGTGACGTTATGTACATAGACAAACACTTTTCAATTAAATTTTTTTATTTTATTTCGTATTATTTTATTGATTTTTTCACACGAATTTTATTATACTTTATTTTCTTCTATTTTATTTAAGTTTAAATTATTATACCTTTCATAAACATGAAATGGTATTATAACTTTGGTCCGATGTTTCTAAGTATGAGAAGAAGAAGAGATAGACCCATCAATAAGTATACCGAAATGATCAGGATGTCTGTCTGTCTGTCTGTTTGAACGAAAACTAGTCCCTCAGTTTTTGAGATATTTGGTTGAAATTATATTATTTTTACTTCAGTTTATTTTATTTTATTTAATTTTTTTTTTTACTATATTTAATTTTATTTTAAATAATCTTATTTTACTTTATTTAATATTATTTTATTTCCTTTCATTTTATGTTATTTTTTTTTTATTTTTTTTCATTTTACTTTATTTTATTTTATTTTATTTTATTTTATTTTATTTTATTTTATTTTATTTTACTTTATTTTATTTTATTTTATTTTATTTTATTTTATTTTATTTTATTTTATTTTATTTTATTTTATTTTATTTTATTTTATTTTATTTTATTTTATTTTATTTTATTTTATTTTATTTTATTTTATTTTATTTTATTTTATTTTATTTTATTTTATTTTATTTTATTTTATTTTATTTTATTTTATTTTATTTTATTTTATTTTATTTTATTTTATTTTATCTTATTTTATTTTATTTTATTTTATTTTTTTTTATTTTTCTTTATTTTATTTTATTTTATTTTATTTTATTTTATTTTATTTTATTTTATTTTATTTTATTTTATTTTATTTTATTTTATTTTATCTTATTTTATTTTATTTTATTTTATTTTATTTTATTTTTCTTTATTTTATTTTATTTTATTTCATTTTATTTTATTTTATATTATTTTATTTTATTTTATTTTATTTTATTTTATTTTATTTTATTTTATTTTATTTTATTTTATTTTATTTTATTTTATTTTATTTTATTTTATTTTATTTTATTTTATTTTATTTTATTTTATTTTATTTTATTTTATTTTATTTTATTTTATTTTATTTTATTTTATTTTATTTTATTTTATTTTATTTTATTTTATTTTATCTTATTTTATTTTATTTTACTTTATTTTATTTTACTTTATTTAATTTTAATTTTTTTATACCATTTTATTTTATTAATTTTGTTTTCATTTTCATGAATTTTTTATTTTCCTTAATTTTTTATTTTATTTATCTATTTTTAATTTTATTTTTTTTTTATATAATTTTTTTTTTTTTATATTTTTTTTATTTTGCCTTATTTCAGAACTACATCGACCACAGCGCCACCTAGAATTTGTTGTATCTCTAATACCTTTCTAGCTGATAAACCACAAAATACCTTAAGCTTGCCAGCACTTCATTTATTCAACCACTGCCAAGTTTGCGGCATTCATTCGCTTTGTGTTTTAAATCCGCGCGTACTTCGGTATGGTTTCTGTGGCTAAGCGATTGCGAGCACAAATGTGGTTGCATCAACGTCAACATCATTCTTTGTGTTTGTTTAAATGCCGGAATCGCACATTTATGCAGCAGCTACAATTGCTATTCGCATGGTGACATTGAATATTCAAAGAGCAGAAAAAGGGAATAAAATCTACATAGATACAAACGCCCCATGTAAAAGACCTTCATTTGTGGCACATCGTTGCCACAAAACGTTACAAATGAAATGTGGGCGTTTATTTATGTCCATGGAAATTAGTCTTTTATTTATTCTTAAGCAATTAACAAGTTACAAAAAGCGAGAGTAAAAAAATGTTACAACTTTTCTAAAACCCTTGAACAAGGACATATGAACATAAAACTGCATAACAAATTCATTTACAGCAGAAGCTATTAAAATTTTACCTTCAATTTACTAAAAGCATACAAATTATCTGTACTAAATAGTAAGAGCTTTTCTTGTATGGAAACTGCACAAGTGAGATGCAACAAGTTTCAGGGTAATAACTACTCACATCACTGCACATCGGCTTTGAGTCCTTTGAATAAATGGTGGTGCAGAAAATATGATCCGGTTATTATTAGTATAGTTTATAATGGCAATTCTATGGTATGGTTATGGTATGGTTATGGTATGGTTATGGTATGGTTATGGTATGGTTATGGTATGGTTATGGTATGGTTATGGTATGGTTATGGTATGGTTATGGTATGGTTATGGTATGGTTATGGTATGGTTATGGTATGGTTATGGTATGGTTATGGTATGGTTATGGTATGGTTATGGTATGGTTATGGTATGGTTATGGTATGGTTATGGTATGGTTATGGTATGGTTATGGTATGGTTATGGTATGGTTATGGTATGGTTATGGTATGGTTATGGTATGGTTATGGTATGGTTATGGTATGGTTATGGTATGGTTATGGTATGGTTATGGTATGGTTATGGTATGGTTATGGTATGGTTATGGTATGGTTATGGTATGGTTATGGTATGGTTATGGTATGGTTATGGTATGGTTATGGTATGGTTATGGTATGGTTATGGTATGGTTATGGTATGGTTGTGGTATGTTTATGGTATGGTTATGGTATGGTTATGGTATGGTTATGGTATGGTTATGGTATGGTTATGGTATGGTTATGGTATGGTTATGGTATGGTTATGGTATGGTTATGGTATAATGAAGGTGTTGTAATAAATATCGATATAAATCAATTTAGTCTAACAAATTAACATGTTATTACTTAATGTTTACTCGAATTACTTAGCTTACTCACCTATATATTTGCAGTTAGCAATGCGCTCATCGCTGTGATCCTTGCAATCTGATTGGCCATCGCATGCGTAACGGATAGGAATGCATTCACCATCGCCACACTGGAATTGCTTCTCATCGCAAGTTTTGAATAAATTTTGAGCTGAATGGAAAAAAAGAAATCAAATGAAAGCAAATTAGTGAAAGGTGTTTTTTAATTATATTTAGGTACTTATAAATGCTTTAATAGTCCGATAATATACACAAAAATATGAAGCGAAATACGAACCAATATGGTATGGTCTCGAAATTACCATTAAATTACTCAGTGAATAATTTCAAGATGCTCCAAATTAGAGAAAAAACTTACTCCAAAAAAAATAGAAATAATTCACAATAGATTCAAAGTGTTTTCATGAAGACAACATAAAATCGATATTTGACAAAGAAGCTTGCAAGAATGTAAGGCAACCACAACACACTTTACCTGCACGAGAAGCACTCTATTTGCGCTAATGTATGTATGCAAGCACTTAACTACGTTTTGCAAGCCAATTTGCAGTGTAACAGTTTTTATTGCATATAAGCAGGCAAAAGTTACAAAAACAAAGTAAGGTAGAAGGCGTACACACTTATTTACATATTTACATATTTACAGAGCAAAAACAAGTTTATTTGCTTTCATCTCTTTCAGGAAAAAAAAATTGTTTTCTTCAAATAGAAAATAGTCAATAAAGGCAAAAATATCAGCAAAGTGTATCCTGTAAACACATGGGTATGTAGTACATAATGTGCACGTAAATATGTGCAAATTTAGTATATATGTACCATTATAGTAAGATAAAAATGAAATGTCAAGCAAATATTCAATTTGTATTCATACAAGTGCAGGAAATAAATAAAAATGGAGCGGAAGTGGTTTTTAACATTTTGTGTGGGTATGAAGAGAGCAGACAAGTGTGTGTGTGTGTGTGTGTGTGTAGGTCAGTTGTTACCGTAACAATGCCCATAGCAAGTCATTTACCCAATTTGATTTTATTTTTATAAAATTATTTATGGATTTTATTGTACTTCTATTCCGTACCAGGTTTAAAACTTATTTCCCAAAAAAAAAGTGGTA
>CAXKVI010000509.1:0-26064 GCA_964058755.1 Campiglossa producta | reverse complement strand
CGTTCACTCCTGTGAACGAGCGTCTCGCTGCGATCCGCATCAAGGCGAGGTTTTTCAACATAACATTTATCTGCGCCTATGCGCCGACAGAGGAGACGGACGACGCAGAGAAGGACTCCTTCTACGATAAACTTGAACAGACTTATGATCGCTGCCCCCAGCATGATATCAAAATCGTGCTCGGCGACTTTAATGCCAAGGTGGGCAAGGAAGGAGTCTTTGGTCCCACAGTTGGAAAATTCAGTCTCCACGATATAACATCCCCCAACGGCACTAGGTTGATTGACTTCGCCGCTGCTCGCAATATGGTCATCAGTAGTACCAGGTTCCAGCATAAGCGAATACACCAAGCCACATGGCTGTCCCCTGATCAAAGAACTAGAAACCAGATTGATCATGTCTTGATTGACGGCAGACATAGCTCCACCGTTCTGGACGTGCGTACACTGCGTGGTCCCAATATTGACTCTGACCATTATCTTGTCGCAGCCAAGATACGCACACGCCTCTGTGCAACGAAGAAAGTGCGCACAGTAACGGAAGGAAAGTTTGACGTCGAGAAGCTGCGCATGACACAGACAGCTGATAATTTCACAACTCGACTCTCACACCTGCTAGCAGAGGGCAATCCTCGACCTAACGATGTAACCGAGCAATGGAAGCATATCTCTCACTCATTGCGTACCGCCGCTGAGGCCACTATAGGGTTCCAGCGAGCCCGCAAGAACAACTGGTACGATGAGGAATGCAAAACTGCCTCGAAAAAAAAGAACGCTGCCTACAAGGAGACGTTGCGAACGGGCGCAACCCGCAGTGTATGGCAACAATATCGTGAGGCAAAGAAGGAAGAGAGACGCCTTTTCAGAAAAAAGAAAAGTGAGGCCGAAAGGCGTGAGTGTGAGGAGCTTGAGATGCTGGCTGACAGGAATGATGCCCGAAAATTCTATGAAAAGATCCGGCGGATGACGGAAGGTTTTAAGACCGGGGCAAGCTCCTGTAAGGACAATAATGGCGACCTGGTAACCGACGTACAAAGTGTACTTAAATTATGGAGGGAGCACTTCTCCTCACTGCTAAATTGCGAGGGAGACGTCGAACCAGATACCCCAATCCCTGACGATGGAAAAGTCGTCCCACCACCTGACTATGATGAAGTGAGGATAGCTATATCCCGGCTCAAAAACAACAAAGCGCCTGGAAAAGACGGACTACCCGCCGAGCTGTTCAAACACGGAGGCGAAGAGCTGGTAAAAAGCATGCATCAGCTCTTATGCAGAATATGGTCACACGAATGCATGCCTCCGGATTGGAATTTAAGTGTGCTTTGCCCAATCCACAAGAAAGGCGATCCCGCTAACCGCACCAACTACCGCGGAATTAGTCTTCTTAATATCGCATATAAGGTTCTTTCTAGCGTGTTGTGTGAAAGGCTGAAGCCCCTCGTAGACAAACTGATTGGACCTTATCAGTGTGGCTTTAGACCTGGTAAGTCTACCATCGACCAGATTTTCACGATACGCCAAATCCTGGAGAAGACCCATGATAAGAGAATCGACACTCACCATCTCTTTGTCGATTTTAAAGCCGCTTTTGACAGCGTAAAAAGGAGTTGCCTGTATGCCGCCATGTCTGAATTTGACTTCCCTGCAAAGCTTATACGGCTTTGTCAAATGACGTTGAGCAATACCAACAGCTCCGTCAGAATCGGGAAGGACCTCTCTGAGCCATTTGAAACCAAACGAGGCTTCAGACAGGGCGACTCCCTTTCGTGCGATTTCTTCAATCTGATGCTGGAGAAGATAATTCGAGCAGCAGAGCTAAACCGCAATGGTACAATCTTTTACAAGAGCGTGCAATTGCTGGCGTATGCCGATGATATTGATATCATTGGCCTTAACAACCACGCCGTAAGCGCTGCCTTCTCTGGACTGGATAATGAAGCGAAAAAAGTGGGTCTTGCCGTGAACGAGGACAAGACGAAGTATTTGCTGTCATCAAAGAAAGAATCGGCGCACCTGCGCCTTGGCAGCCATGTCACTGTTGATAGTTACAAATTTGAAACTGTGAGGGACTTCGTCTATTTGGGAACCAGTATTAACACCGAAAACAATATCAGTCTAGAAATCCAGCGGAGAATCACTCTTGCCAACAAGTGCTACTTTGGACTGAGTAGGCAATTGAGAAGTAAAGTCCTCTCTCGAAGAACAAAGATCACGCTCTATAAGTCTCTCATCATACCTGTCCTGATGTATGGCTCAGATTCATGGACAATGTCAAGAGAAGATGAGATGGCCCTTGGAGTATTTGAGAGAAAAGTTCTCCGGAAGATTTATGGTCCTTCCCGTGATGCCAACGGCGAGTATAGAAGGAAATTTAACGATGAGCTGTACGAGCTCTACGCAGATCTGACCATAGTCCAGCGAATTAAAGCCCAAAGACTCCGCTGGCTGGGCCATGTTATGCGAATGGACAAAGAAGCTCCAGCACAGAAGGTTTTCCTATCGTCGCCTGAATTCGGCAGCAGAGGAAGGGGGAGGCCTCGACTGAGATGGAAACAACAGGTGGAGGATGACTTGAACTCCCTTGGGGTTTCCAATTGGCGTCGGTTATCGCTAAAAAGGAATGACTGGCGTGCTTTGATACGAAACGGCCAAAATCGCTTAGGCGGTTAAGCGCCAATAAATGATGATGATGATAGAAATATATAACTTATAGGTACTACTATTGTTTCCATACACTGGGTATTTAATGTTCGGCTTACCCGAACTTAGACTTCCTTCCTTGTTCATATTAATATATTATCATCGTTATCATTCCATATTACATATACCTTTTTAAAAATAATAGACTAAATGTGCAAAAGCGCCAGTCTTCTGTTTAGGTTGTAGTTCGACCACTTGATGAGAACTAAGTAGTAAGAAAGAGCTCGAGATTTTTCCTCCAGGGATATTTATGTGCATGAATACATGCATTTATATAAAAGAACTTCTTGCTTCATCTATACATGTGTATGTTTGTGCAAGTGAATATTTATGTATGTACATATTTTTCTACAACAGTACTGGAAAAAAATAAAAAAAAAAATAAAAAAATCAAAAGTAATCATTACTATTGATTATTTTTGAATTTTTGATTTTTTTTGGATTTTTTTAAATTTTTTTGATTTTTTTTGATTTTTTTTTTAAATCAATTGAAAAAATAATCATTAAAAAGTGAAAGTAATTGGTAATCAATCATTAGGTGGCTTCTCAAAAAATAATCAATGAAATGCTAATCATTACCGATTACTAATCAATTATTAACAGGTCTGCTTGATATAAACACAACAGCATTCAAAAAACTTTGTCTTGAAAATTAAGTGAAATTAATCCTTATATTGACCATTAAAACTTTAAAGCAACAAATTTCGTAAAACCGATAAAGCTCAATTTTACTTAGAACGAATTTTGGCACTGTGACCCATCGCGATTAAGTGGTAAAATCACACCTTTTTTCTAATTTTGGTAACCTATTTAGGTTAGTTGATGTGTCTCACGATTTTTGAATATTTTTGTATTTTTTTTTTTTTATGTTTGGATTAATCTTTTTTGTTAGTTTACTTTACTAGTTTAGTTTCCATAATGTACATTTACTTTATACATATATATATATGAAAAAAAAAATATATATATATACGTATGTTGATAACTTCTTGAATTTGGAAACTTGTTTATCTACATACATTTCTTGCCACTGCCTTTTTTTCCTATCTCCTTTATTACGTGCGAGCGCTTCCCTATTGCGTCGCATACACAATACATATGTATGTACAGGCTTATATACATAAAACCACGCAAACCAGCAAAACGACTAGTCATTATGCTTGACTAATAGTGCCTCGCTATAAAACGTTGCACAATAAGTTATTTTAGCACTACCAGCTTCGTATGACTACGAAAATGTGTACTAGTGGATATTCGTGCAACGCGATCGTGTGCTGCATACACACTAAGGGCCACTTGCATAAAAGCCGATTAAGCCTAATCGGTGATTAACTTGACAGCTAACCATACAAAATACGTCAATTAAACTCCGGTTAGTCGTTATCAGCTTTTATGCAAGCGGCCCTAAGACTGTTGCTGTGGCTAGTCGACATAAGTTCATGAAAATGTGAATATTGCAGTTCTCTGGTACATATGTAGCTATATGCGTATGTACCTATGCACGCGTGTGTGTCTCGTTATACATTGACAGCGATGCGCGACCAGCCAGGATGAAATGAACGGTATTCCAAGAATAATATTGCAATGATTTTTTTCGAATCTGGGTTGTTGTTGTGAGTCACAAAGAGCAAGATGTTGCTGTTGTAGAGCGGCAGTGAGCAGAATGAGACACTATGCGGCGATGGCTGCTCTAAAACAAAGGCCGACAAATGCAGTTCAGTACGGTTCGTAATCACACGCACACACTACACGAACGTCAACAAGCAGAGCACAAAATAATCAAATTTCATTTAGTTTTATGCAAGCATTGAATTGATTATATTAATAGGTACACTGAGCATAAATGAAATTTATATTTTATTAATTACTTAGATGGAGTTACAAAACGTTTTTCTTTTTGCCTAAATATTTTAAATGATTCTGAGTGTCTTGTATGTGGCTAAGTTTTAAAATGCAAACACACATTTTATTATGACGCTCGTCATCCTGATCTCAAATTAATAAGAGTAGAGAGAGATCAGTTGATTTCTCAACTTAAAGTCTGTTTTAGGATAAAATATAGTAAAGTAATGAATACTGGTACCACTAATACTCCCACATATTGCGTCCTCTCTGCGTGCCGGCTACTGCTCTAAAACAGCCATCGCCGCGTAGTGTCTCAGTCTGCTCACTGCCGCTGTACAACAACAACAACTTGCTCTTTGTGACTCACACCAACTAGAGATGGGCGGCGTGCGTGTTTTTTACCGTGACACGAAACACGCACGCGTGTGTCCATGTGCGCGTGTTCGAAAATGCGATTTCGTGTCGTGATCGTGTTGAGCCCGAAAACCATAAAAAAACACGCACGAAAAAACACGATCTCCTTTTTTTACCAAACTGGGTTGGCACATTATATTTTTTCTAAATTATATTTGTTTATAAGTTTCTAATTCCACTTCACTCCACCACAAACTTTAGTTTGTTTGATGCATAAGTATATGCTATGTACAAAGTACATGCCATCTTTACAAATATATAAAAAAACAAAATAAAATCCATGAAATACAGTTTTATATTATTTCGTGCGTGTCGTGTCGTGTCGTGTTTTGGTATTTTTTCCCCGTGCGTGTTAGTGCCAACTTTTGAAAATCAGTTTCGTGACCGTGTCGTGTCGTGTTGCAAAAATCATGCACGCGCCCATCTCTAACACCAACAGAACAGATTCGCAAAAAAAATACAAAAAATCAGGGCTCCCAAATAACAGTTAGTTTTATTTTAAAAGTTGGTCATAACAGTTATTTTTTAATTTCTATATATCGAATTGGAAAATAGGAGTTATTTTTAAATTTTTTTTATTTTGATCGCAAAATAAGAGTTATTTTTAAATATAGCTGGGGAATAATGATTAGTAATCCTAATGATTACTAATCGGATTAGAAACGTTTTTTTTTAATTGCGATGCATACTAGTTACGGCGACTGTTTTTATACCCAGCGTACTAGTACTAGTACAAGGGTATATTATTTTGAAAAACCTCGCCTTGATGCGGATCGCAGCGAGACGCTCGTCCACAGGAGTGAACGCTAGTACTTGGCGGCGAAGTCTCTTTCCCACCACAAATCCTACACCACGCGCTTTGCCGCGTGTCTGGCCACTGTAGTATACGTCACAAGGACCGATGGTCGTCTTTCCTTGCCCCGTCCATCGCATTTCCTGCAGGGCGGTGATGTCGGCCTTTGCGCCTACGAGGACATCAACCAGTCGGGCAGCGGTACCGTCCCTTGAAAGGGTCCGGACATTCCCGGTACATGCCCTAATATCGAAATCGTTATGCCTTATGAGGCGTTCCATGGCTGGAAGAACTTTTGAATCTCAGATTTTGTTCATACTTGGTCAATTTGTTGTGGTTAGGATGCTTTTGAAGTACACCCAAAAGTTTTGCAAAATTTCAATTATTTTGCAAGATATTGCAAATTTAATTTTTTAGCTACTTTTTTCAAAAATTTTTATCTCGTTATCTATTAATCGTAGAAAAAAAAAGTTGTATGCAAAAATTGTAGGGAAAATATTGAAGTTTACTTGAAAAATTTTTAAAATAAAAAAAAAAAAATTTTTGACTAATTTGTTAAAAAAAATATTTTTTGTTGTTGTTTTTTTAATAGAAAGCGAGCACCGATTTTTAAAAAAATATATATATTTTATAGCTTATATTATCCTCTAAAAATTTTGAAAAAATTGGGAAGGTGTTTTTTGATTTTCTCGAGAAATTAATTTTTTAGTTTTGGGTTGTAGGATACGGGCAACGCAATTTTCGTCGCAGCGTTACACAGCCCTCCATAATCGACCTTAAAAGTATTTTTAATGCTTCGCCAGCATTAAGAATACTTTTTGTAATTGTTTTCTATTTGAAAATATTTTAAAAATGTATTAACACTTTTATTTTATACCCATTTCCTCACCACCCAAGGGGTAGAGTTTATTTGGCGCGTTTAGTTTTATGTGGTATCCCCAGTAGGCCTAATCCACAAGCTCACAAGTTGATTTTGCTCAAAAAAAAGGAAAAATTAAGTTACAAAAAAAAATATATTTTATTTTAATATTAAATTAAAACATTTTAAACTGGAAGGAAGAACTTTCGTCAAGAGTAGCAACTTTCTCACATTGAATTTTGTTATTTTCAATTGGAATAATGGAATGAAAACTTCTTGTACCCGAAACCGTTTTGCATTTTGCGAATCGTTTCGATAAGAACAGTTTTACTTCTTTATGCTCATCTTTGGTACAAAAGTCAAAAGTAATCGTGTCAAATTTGTTCTTCACTAGTTCAAAAAATGCTTGAGGGGAAGAAATCGGCACTGTATCAGGTCTTCGTAAACTTTCACGTCTAACATACCTTTTTATTGTGCCACCAATTGCGTCGCAAGCATTTGTTCCATGAGAGGTTGCAAAAAAATGCCACTCGGCTTTTA
The DNA here is from genome assembly GCA_964058755.1 of Campiglossa producta. Lineage (NCBI taxonomy): Eukaryota > Metazoa > Arthropoda > Insecta > Diptera > Tephritidae > Campiglossa > Campiglossa producta. The sequence goes on along the minus strand of CAXKVI010000509.1, from coordinate 18,911 downwards.
TTCCAAAATCTTCATAATGATAAACCAAATTTATAAAATTTTTTTTATTCTTGTACTGAGATGCTGCTCCATCCGAAAAATAAAAAATTTTATTGATTTTGTGAGAGTTATACTTTGCTTTTAACCAGGTAATTAATTTTTTTTGAAAAAGATAAACCGCTTCTGTATTATGTTCAGTTTCTTCCGAGATTAAAACAAAACTTTCAAATTTTAAATTGTTATTATCATCTGGGTCGGATCGATAAATTACAAAAGGGTGAATTGTAGTTTGACTATTATTCCAATGATGACTTTTTATGGCGTTTTGAATTATAAATGAAAAGTTTTCAGAAAAATCTCCAACTACAATTAATTCTCCTTCTTTTAAATTTGCTTTAAGGTTTTTTAAAAATTGACTCTGTTCTTTAGCAATGAAATTGTGGACTAGGAGAACGTATGCTTCTTTACTCATCTCCTGGACAAAGGTTTCCGTTTCGTTAGTCACTGATTCTAAGGTAGTACGATCGGTATTGGTCCATTGTTGATAATTAATATTGATAATATTCTTCTTGTTGAGAGCTTCTTTTATTTCGGTAGCAATTTCGCTAAAACCAGGAAAAATGTTACATTCCTTGAAATACTAGGTTCACTGCAAATCATAGAATTTAAAATCTCTTCATAACTATTTACCGATATATCATCAAAAATACTTTTCAAGCCCTTTAACATTAATTTAAAATTTTGATGGATTTTACAAACACAGACGGTATGTGTTCCGCAACTATCGGCTAGAACGCATTGCTTCGGACGTAGATTCGCAAATTTGCTAAAACCTACTTTTATTTCCGGATATAAAGATTTGAATTTTACGTAAGCTTCTTTTAAGTTACAAAGAATTAAATGCTTCTGTAATTTAATTTTTTTCCCATCATCTTGTGAAACAGAAAGGCAATCTTTTAGTCCGGGCATAACGCGACTTATTTCTTCGGAAAGATAGAAACTAACGATTTTTTCAATATAATCAGAAGGAAAAACTTGAGAATTTTTATCGGGAGGATATGACCCGAAACCATAAATATTTTGAATCCTTTTGGCGTATTTCGCTTGGTTATACCCAATTTTAAATTCATTTTTTAATTTTACAATGCTCCAAGATAATGGCGTAACAGTCAACCAATGGATTTTTTCCCTAAAATTAATTGCCGAGTTAACTTTTTCTTTAACTAAAAATATCATCTCTGCGCCAACATCACCTTCTTCATAATCCTCATCAGTGCCAGACGAAAAAGAAGTTTCTGAACTATCAACAAAAGCTTTCTCATCTGGAGCAATATCATCAGGTTTTCCATCACTGGTTAAAAAAAAATTGCGTTGCCCGTATCCTACAACCCAAAACTAAAAAAATTAATTTCTCGAGAAAATCAAAAAACACCTTCCCAATTTTTTCAAAATTTTTAGAAGATAATATAAGCTATAAAATAATTATTTTTGTTTAAAAATCGGTGCTCGCTTTCTATTAAAAAAACAACAACAAAAAATATTTTTTTAACAAATTAGTCAAAAAATTTTTTTTTTTTTATTTTAAAAATTTTTCAAGTAAACTTCAATATTTTCCCTACAATTTTTGCATACAACTTTTTTTTCTGCGATTAATAGATAACGAGATAAAAATTTTTGAAAAAAAGTAGCTAAAAAATTAAATTTGCAATATCTTGCAAAATAATTGAAATTTTGCAAAACTTTTGGGTGTACTTCAAAAGCATCCTAACCACAACAAATTTACCAAGTATGAACAAAATCTGAGATTCAAAAGTTCTTCCAGCCATGGAACGCCTCTTATTCGTGTTGCCGGGTCGTCAACATTAAAGGGGGTTCTCATCCGAGGCTTTGCATTTTTTTTCATTGGAATTAAGTTTTTTTACGTGGCGGGTCCCATACCCAGCGCACAACCCGTTTCGGGGTTTTGGAAAATATTTACACATTTATATAGCGAGCCGCTTGCTTCAAGACAGACGCCCGCCTGCAGCCGCACCTCATGGTGAACAGTCGCTACGCAAAAACCTCGGTGAGCCCTTAAACCAAGTATGTCAGAGTGGCCCCACCGGGGCTCCCTCTCTTTCTGCCGCGAGCCTAGGTAGCTCCCGTTGCCCAGAGTGCACGAACGAGGACGCAAGAGTCGGGATTGAGCAAGGTCACTTAGCAACCACACTCCATTGCACTCCATCCATCATTTCTATATATATTATAATTTGGGAAAAACGAACTCAATAAATTTATTAGTTAGTTTATAAAATTAATATTTATTTATGCTACGGTATAACATATATGTACATTGTTCGTGTGCCCTCAAAATCTTACTTATAATTGAATGCATTTCTTACTTCTAATATACTTACGCCCAATTTGTGACAAATTTTTAAATTGAAAAAAAATACTTTTGGGCCAGTTTTTCGAAATTCGAATTATTTTCAAAGTTATAGCTATCACCACTTTTCGAAATTCCTTACTTTTTGATGTAAATAACTTCCGCTCCCTTAAAGTGGCAAAAAAATTTTTTTTTGCTAATAGTTACTAATGCAATGCCCAACAACATCATACAAAAGCGCCATCTCGCCACGATGGAGAAGTTAAACATTGCGAATAATGTTATAAAATTATAGGTGGCTCACTTAACAAAATTAACTCATCTTTTAAGACTAGTTAATAGTAGACAATTCCCTACAAATTTAACTACCAAATTATACTATATATATACTAGTTTCTTGTATTGCCGGTTCTACGAGAACGGTACCAGTACTTGTGCTGTACCCATCGTGCCGAAACGACCCGGGCCGTTTTCTTATATCGACCCGGCCAAGAGCAATACACTCGGGGTGACCCTGTCTGACATTTAGGCAGGGCTACACCTCGCTACAACAACAACAACAACTATATATATTATATATAATTATACCAAATTATGTCAATTTATGTGATTTTCGAAATTTTCCATATTGAAAGTGGACGTGATTGGGAAGCTATTTCGTTTAATTTCAACAGGTATACTTCCTATAACTCTAGTATACCTTGTGCCGAATTTCACGATTCTACCGTAATCAGTTTAAAACTTACGACCAGTCTTTTAGGTGATTTTCTAAATTTTCGATATCGAGAGTAGCCGTGGTTGGACGGGGATTTTATCCAATTTCATCACGTATACTCCCAACAGTACTAGTATGATTTGTGCCAAATTTCATCGTTCTACCATAATTTGTTTAAAAGTTACGACCAGTCGAATTTTCAAAAATGCCTCCCTTGAAAGTGGGCGGTACCAACCCCACTTTTTAAAATTTAACAGAAAATCATAATAGAATGATAAGAGAGATTCACCTATGAAATTATATCATTTTATCAATTTCAGCTACCGATATATGTCAGTTTATGTGATTTTCGAAATTTTCGATACCGACAAAGGGACGTGGTTATAATCCGAGTAATCTGTATACCAAATTTCATGCAAATTCCTCAATTTCTACTCAAGTTATGTTAATTTGTATAATTTTCGAAATATACGATCTCGAAAAGGGGGCGTGGTTATCATCCGATTTCGCCCATTTTCAATAGCAACCTACCTTGGCCATAAAGTAATCTGTATACCAAATTTCATGCTAATTCCTAAATTTTTACTCAAGTTATCGTGTACACAGACGGACGGACGGACGGAAAGACGGACGGACATGCCTGAATAGACTCCTCTTTTCAACCTAAGAACTTTCATACATGGATCTTGATTATTTTGCGCCGGTACATAGTACAGTTATGTGGACAAAATTATAATACCCCTGTACTAGTACGCTGGGTATAAAAATGCCTCCCTTAAAAGTGGGCGGGGCCACGCCCACTTTAGAAAATTTATTAAAAAATCATTATATAATGACCATGGGGATTCACCTATAAAATTATATAATTTTACCCATTTCCGTTAGCGAATTATGTCAATTTATGTGATTTTCGAAATTTTCGATATCGAAAGTGGGCGTGGTTGAAGAGCGATTTTATCCACTTTTATCAGGTATACTCCCAACGATACTAGTATGCTTTGTGCCAAATTCCATCGTTCTATCGTAATCTGTTTAAGAGTTACGACCAGTCAAATTTTCAAAAATGCCTTTCTTAAAAATTGGCGGTGCCACGCCCCCTATAAAAAATTTATGGAAAAATCATAAGAGAATTACCAGGGGGATTCACCTGTAAAATTATATCATTTTAGCCATTTCAGCTGCCGAGATAAGTCAATTTGTGTGATTTTCGAAATTTTCGATATCGAAAGTGGGCGTGGTTGAAGGGCGATTTTATCCAGATTCATCAGGTATACTCCCAACGATAGTAGTATGCTTTGTGCCAAATTCCATCGTTCTATCGTAATCTGTTTAAAAGTTACGACCAGTCAAATTTTCAAAAATGCCTTTCTTAAAAATGGGCGGTGCCACGCCCCCTATAAAAAATTGATGGAAAAATCGTAAGAGAATTACCAGGGGGATTCACCTATAAAATTATATCATTTTAGACATCTCAGCTGCCGAGATAAGTCAATTTGTGTGATTTTCGAAATTTTCGATATCGAAAAAGGGGGCGTGGTTATGATCCGATTTCGCCCATTTTCAATAGCAACCTACCTTGGCCAGAAAGTAACCTGTGTACAAAATTTCATGCAAATATCTCAATTTTTACTCAAGTTATCGTGTACACGGGCGGACAGACGGACAGACGGACGGACATGGCTTAATCAACTCCTCTTTTAATCCTAAGAACTTGCATATATGGAACTCTATATCTATCTCGATTATTTTGTGCCGTTACAAAGAGCCGTTATGTGAACAAAGTTAATATACCCTTGTACTAGTACTAGTACACTGGGTATAAAAATATGGAATGTAGCGGTGTAATTTACAACTTGTTAATAGTACTGTACGATAGTAAATCAAATGTCAAATGCCCATAAATGACTACGTCGCCCAAGTCTCTTTTGGACATATTTGGTATGCCTATGTTTTAATTTGTGTAGCATACTTAGGCTACGCTCACACTGCAACCGACTTTTTCATCCGGTCTCATCAGAGAAATTCGAACGCGGCCAAAGTTTGTTTACATTCGGGTGAAATCGGATGAAATCGAGGAGCTCATTTAAAACACATGTGTGTGGATGTGTGATTGTTGCCGGACGGCCGAAGTCGGTTGCAGTGTGAGCCTAGCTTTATAAGTGTTCAAATAGAACTATCCGACCGTACCCGTAGGGTATCAAACGAGAAATGTCCGACACTAGCCGTTTACATATAAAAGGACAAATTACACTAGTTTACAGACAGACCGACAAAAATTCTAAAAATGGTTGATTCGGACTTTATTGGCTTAGTAATGACTAATACTATGAATATTTTTTTGAATATCTACAATACTCAGATTTCGACCTTTTACAATTCTACTAAAAGTAGAGATGTTGAAAGTTACAAAAAAATCGCCAAAAATACAGTTTTTCCTAGATCTTGGTAATATTGCGCTTAAAGTGTTTGCAATTATACACACTACTTTCGAAAAAATAAACAGTTCTGATTTTCACAACTTCGCATGAAAAAAACATTTTTAAAATCAATTTTTTTTTCAAAAATCGTAAAAATTCGACAAAATTTCGACTTTGGCCATCTATTGCTCAGCGATGGTTTGACCCACCCTTACATTTTATACGTCGTCAGAAGCGTATTTTAATTTCCTTTCGAACGAGGTATCGCTTTGCTCCATCGCTTTTGCAACATTGGCAAAAAGAAATTTTGAATAAAGTGATACCTGGGGGGTCACTCTGTATTGCGATTCGGCGATTCGAAATTCAATGCGATTCGAAAGTGAAATGTGATGCGATAAGTAAATGGTACTCTGTATTGCTATAGCATTGCTGCGTTCTGCGGACTTTGGTTATTTTCTTGCTTGGGTTGGCATCACTGTTGTAAAATTAACCGCAAGTTGACAATTTTAATTGCATACCTCAAGTGAAGGCTCTTGTCCTATGCTTTTACCCATACCATTTCTTTTAATTTGGCGCCTAACTGTATGCTATGCTGCAAACACTTGTACTTCCAAAAGATATTTGTACCTATACATATATATACCTTTTACGTGTATTGAAATATGTGTGCATGCGTGTGCATATGCAAAATCACGTCCGTATAAACATAATTTTATTAGTTTATTTGAAGTTTTCTTACAAATTTTTGTTAATTATTTTGTAAATTTAAAAGATAAACAAAATATTTTTCAAAAAAAAAAAAATATTTTTTTTATTAATTTTGCGAAATAAGCGCCAAAATAAACATGTTTTTCGATAAGAAAGGTAAGTATACTAATAGCTCTACAATAATTTACAAGAATATGTTTAGAAATTTAATTTTATTCAAAATTGTTTAGCGGTGCGATAGCGGTTCGACTGCGTTTTGTTGTAGGAAGACAAATCCGAATGTACAAAGCAATTGACATTTCACTTTCGTGATACAGAGTGTACGCGATTCGAGAGGGAAAAAATGAATGCGAAAAGGGAAAAAACAAATCCGAAAATGTCAATTTCCGTTGCGATAGTTGAGTTACAGAGTGTCGCTAAGGCAAATGCGAAAAAATTTTCTTTCGCATCGCAATACAGAGTGACCCCCCTGAAAAAACACAAAATTACCGATATCTCGAAAACCTACCCATACAAAAAATATAAAAAATATGTTTTGTGCTTGGCATATCAGTGCCAATTCATCCATATACATGAATAGCTTGGTATTTTTTCAAATTACTTATTTTTAAACTAGTGTTATCATCTCTCCAACCAATATAACCATTAAACCAATTTGTCGTTTGCCGAATGCGCTGCCGCCCCACCAATTGCTGCTTCTGTCACTGCCGTTGAAACTTCGCTCACTTCTGCTACTGCTACTACAGCTGACACTGATGTAAACAACTCTACGCGTCAAAAGTATAGCCTTGGTAGTTGGGGTGTAGTTCATGGCCGTAATATGACTGCAGAGCTCGAAGCTGTTATAAAAATGAAATGGGTGCATATTTCTTCGTTTAAGCCTACAGTGACTTCGAAAAATGTTATTGACTATGTTTCGAAACATGCCGGTGTTGATCGTAAGCACATTTCTTGCCGTATTCTTGTCAAGAACGGGGTTCCGCTAGATACTCTCCAGAGCGTAAATTTCAAACTTGGCGTCACCTCTGCTTTGTTTGATAAAATTATAAATCCCAACGTTTGGCCAGCAGATATTAATGTTCGGCCCTTTCGTTTCTTCCAAAGCCAACCTAGCGATACCTAGCTATCCCTCGAAACCTAAGGATATTATATCTAACGCTCCTAAAAATATAAGTAGTGACACATCATTAAAGATCTATTTCCAAAATATTGGCGGCATGCGTACAAAATCCAAAGAAATCTTCGTTTCTGCTTCACGATTGGACTATGATGCTTTCGTTTTTGTTGAAACTTGGCTCAATGCTGACTTTTTCGATGAGGAATACTTTGATCCTGATATTTTCCATACGTTTAGGAAGGACAGGGATGCGGTCAAGACTGGTTTGAGAAGAGGAGGTGGTGTCCTAATAGCTGTTAAGAGAAGCTTAAGCGCTTCCGTATATCAGCTGTTGCACGCTGACTCCTTAATTGATCAGTTGTGTGTTGGCATTTTTGGATCATCCCGTACTATATTTATCTGTGTGTCATACATTCCTCCAAATAGTAGTGAAAGCTTATACAATTATCATATCGAAAATATTGTCAACCTATGTGAAACTAATCCGTTTGCTCATTTCTGCATTCTCGGTGACTTTAATCTCTGTGATATTGTTTGGTTAGATTTTCAAAATAATGGGTTTTTAACGCCTACAAATGTTACGCGGTCTTACGAAATTAATGTTATTGATAGTTTTTTAAGTTGTAATCTTTTACAAATTAATAGCAAATTTAATGCGCTTTCCAGGTTACTTGATCTTGTGTTTGTTGATGAAAATTTAATAGTTGGTCTCTCCTAGAGTACCCTTCCCTTATGTTCTTCTGACAAACATCATGTTCCGCTTGATATTTATTTGCAAAACTTTGACGCTATCCCTGCTTTATCGCCTCTAAGGAATTCCTCTTTCAACTTTCGGTCTACTAACCTCGGCCAGCTTAATGACATGCTATTTGAATTAAACTGGGAACATATTTTTTCGTCGGATAATGTCGGTGTTTGTTTTGAAACCTTTTTATCAAAGTTGACTGAGTTTTTTTATTGCACTGTTCCTCCTTCTGAGGCCAGATTGCATAAGCTACCATGGTATAGCAAATGCCTTAAGAAGTTAAAAAATAAGCATAACAAATGCAATAAATTATGCAAGTTAAATCCCTCTAACTCTATCCTCCGAGATAATTACCTACAGAGTGTGAAGCAATTTAATAATCTTGATAAGTTCCTATATAATCGATATCTTCGTAGGCTAGAGAGTGAGCTTAAAGATAACCCTAAGGCTTTCTGGAACTTTATCCGTTCCAAACGTGGCTCTTCCAACATACCGGTTTGCATGAAGTGGAATGACGTCTCTTCCAACTCTCTAGTAGATACGGTCGAACTCTTCGCAGATTTCTTCAAGTCTAATTTTGAACCGGACTTAAGTGCTCAGAGCTGCAACTATGTGCACCCATGCCCTTTCGAGTGCCTTGATTTTGGATCCCTAACTCTCACTGTGGAAGACGTTAGCAATGCTATGTACACATTGAAGCCTTCGCTAAAATGTGACAGTGATGGTCTCTGCGCTTTTGTACTGAAGCATTGTAGTCTGTCTCTATCTTTCCCTCTATGTCATATCTTTAACTTATCCCTGTCTTCGGGAACATTTATTGACAGGTGGAAGAAATCATCCGTCACTCCAATCTTCAAGTCGGGGAATAAAAATGATGTCGCTAATTATAGGCCTATCGCTAAGCTTACAACCTGTTCTAAGCTATTTGAAAAAATTATTAAAGAAAAACTGTCCTTTGTGATCAAGAATATTGTTGAGCCGCACCAGCATGGGTTTGTTTCTGGGCGCTCTACTGTTACTAACCTGGCTTATTTCTCTGATTTCTGTATTTCTGCTTTCAAGGATGGGTCGCAAGTGGATACCATTTATACTGATTTCTCGAAGGCTTTTGATAAAGTCTCCCATCAGATCTTATTATTTAAACTTGAGTATATTGGCTTCCATTCTGCCTTTTTAAGCTGGTTGAAATCGTATCTATCGAACAGGACTATGTGTGTTGAAATAGAAGGCTGTCTTTCTCAATCTTTTGTTGCAACATCGGGAGTCCCTCAGGGTAGTATTCTTGGCCCACTTTTGTTCGTTCTTTTTATTAATGATATTGGGTGATGTTTTAAATCCTCTGGCTTTTTGCTCTACGCTGATGATCTAAAAATTTTTCGTAGGATTAATTCTCCATCTGATGTTTTCCTTCTGCAGCATGACTTAAATAATCTTGTCGATTCGTGTTTTGCAAACAAGCTCTTCCTAAATGTTAAAAAATGTTTCCATTTGTCTTTCACCAAGTCCTCTAATTCTCTCCCCTCGTTCTATGACATCGCGGGTCGTCAGTTGGCCTCGGTCTCTGAAATTGTTGATTTAGGTGTCGTTTTTGATACAAGCTTTTCCTTTGTCAATCATATATCTTATGTGCTTCCGAAGGCTTACTCCAACCTCGCTTTCCTTCGTAGATATGCCAAAGACTTCAGTGACCCCTATACAAGGAAAGCCTTGTACATATCTCTAGTGAGTTCAAAACTAGAATATGCCTCCATTATCTGGAACCCTATCTATACCAGCCATTCTGCAAGAATCGAAAGGGTTCAACGTAAATTTATACGCTTTGCCCTAAGCTCGCTAAATTTCGATGACCCGCTCCCTTCATATTCCTCCCGCTGTTTGCTTATTAATCTGCAATCCCTTGACTGTAGAAGAAGAGTTCACTTGCTCATGTTTGTCTACGACATCATTGTTGGGTCTTTAGATTGTCCAGGCCTCCTTGAGAAGGTGACATTTAATGTTCCTAACAGGTGCCTTCGCTCGTTCTTACCTTTTTATTTGATTGCTCCCAGAGCTAATTACTACCATTTTAATCCAATCTTTCGGGCCCTTACTGAATATAATAAGCTCTCGAAGAGTCTAACTTCTGACTTTTCCTTGCCACGAGTAACTTTTAAGTCTGCCATTGAACTAAGTTTATGATACATTTATTATATTTATATATTTATTTTTTAATATTTGTAATATTTTTATACTTTTAAATTTTTAATTTTAACTTTTCTTTGTATATAGTCTGTAAGATGCATAATCATAGACTGAATGAATAAATGAAATGAAATTAACTGTCAAAAAAAAAAAAAAAAAAAACCTGGCATTTTTTCTCATATGTAGATATACTTAGCGATCAAGGTTCATTCTAGAAATCCATGAGCCCTAAAGTGTAAGTAGGTGTATATATTTGTATACAAAGATACACAGATTTTTCCACTTTTAACAACAAAACTTTAAAATAATAAAAAAAAAAATCAAAAAAAAATCAAAAAATAAAAATAAAAAAAATAAAAAAAAAATAAAAAAAAATTAAAAAAATTTAAAAAAATCAAGAAAAAATCAAAAAAATCAAAAATAATCAAAAAAAGCCGTTTTTGATTACTTTTGATTATTTTTGGTTTTTTTGATTTTTTCTTGATTTTTAATTTTTTTTTGATTTTTTATGATTTTTTTCTGATTTTTTCTAATCGTAATCAATTAGTAATTGCTTTTTCTTGAAAGCAATTAAAATAATCATTACTAATTAAAAAAACCTTCTAATCAATCAATTACTAATTACTAATCAAAATTAACAGCTCTGATATCAAGTTATGAAATTAAAAAAAAAAAATTATAAACTATAGCTATAGCTTAATTAAATAATTTATTCATGTTTCAACATTAAGCAGACTTTTTGCGACGCAGGATAAGTTTTATGTATTAATTTTTGCTAAATTTTACCTTATACATAATTGTTATTTGCGGTCCCTGATTTCATAACTGCGTGTTGGGCGCTGATGCTAAATTGTGTTTTGTACTATTTCTTCTTCGCTAGCAGTGGAGCACGTTGGCGCACACACACACAACAAGGTCCAAATAAACAATAATTATACCCACATAGCTCTTACCCTTAATTTATTGTAATTTCCCTTTTTCTAAGTATTTTATATTCAAATGTGCATATCCGGTGGCCTTACAAGAGTTTCCGGAATGGTAACAAAACGACATACACATTTTTAATTAGTTCATAAATGTACAACTCTCATTCTCTTTATGTTACCATATCATTATGCTAATCGTTAGTTAATAAGCTCACACTTATATACATATGTACATATATTAAGAGAACTTCCGTTGCTATCAACTTTGATTTTTGAATATTAGCTTGTACAACTATTTATTAGCTCTTAAGTTTTAGTTTAGTAAGACACACCTGTTAAAACAGTTCGAGACACAAATAAACGCAATTTAAAACTAATTCTTGTGTAATCATTTCTGGTCTTATTAAATTGGACGATTAATAACTAATCGAACATCACCAAATACTTTTAAAAGTATTCTTTGTGCTAAAGCATTGTGCGGAATATGTAAATCATATTTCCATTTCTCGCGAGCACTCAATGTTATCTCTCTTTGCGTGCCAGTTATTCATGGTGTTATTCTGTAAATGTCTAATGCACAAATTTGAACTAATTTTTATAGTTCATGACTAAATTCAACTACGCAATTTTTGACTAAAGCCAATCTCTGATATGTACGCACATACATACGTTCAGTTCTATTTGTTTTTATTTTTTAATTGCGATGCATACTAGTTGCTGCGACTGTTTTTTGTCTGTGTTTAATAATAATTTTTTTGTGATTTCAGGAGTGATGTTGTTGTAAAAAGTATGACGTCGTTGTTGTAGCGCTCAGTAGGTTGAAAGCGCTGGCTATCCCTGTTTTTGAGCATATTTTGATAGTGTTAATAACATTTTTTATATAAAAGAGATTTTTTTCCTGGTTGCGGTAGAAAGCTAAGTTTCCATGACTGCTTGTTTTAAAATTTTTTTCCTAAAAATTAGAATTTTTCCACACAACACTTTTCATCATGCACTCTCTTGTTTAGTATTTATTGGCCACTGATTTATGTTGCCTTCCACGTTTTAAGTTAGATCTATTGTAACTTTTTAATTTACTTTCAAAAGTGCATTTACTATTTTAGTGCTACTTTATAACTCTGGACAATTAAAAATGACCTAAAAGAATAAGGAGTAATTAAATTTTTGTTTGTGTGTTACTCTTTCTTTGTCATAAGCAAACTGCACTGAAACCTTTTATTTTGTTAGTTAGTTTTAGTTCTAACATTGTAGCTACTGCTCAGAAAATGTTATATATGTAAGTAAGAATACATACATACGTAGTTTTATGAGAACATATGTAAGTATTATGATGGTCAAGCAAAGCAACTTTGTTTGACAACGGGTTGAGTATTTGTTTAAGGAAATATTTACTAACAGCCGTTGTTGTTATATCTCTCACTTCACCCAATTTATTTTCAGCTGCAGTTGAAGGCTTATTTCCATCTTCTGGCTATGAACTAAATAAATTGTGAAAATATAATGATGCAAAACGAATTAAGTGAAGTCTGCAAATATATGCTCACAAACACGTACACAAACAAACTCAAGTTTGACATGTACGTGGACCTAGTGTCTTGATATTTGTATGGAATTATGTATGCGTGCATAACAGAGAAGACCACTCAGCCTGAGGTTACAATATAATTTGTTGATAATATTAACATTCTTGCTAGTGGTGAACAACCAAAATGTCTGCTGCATATAAATAAGCTTCAAAGGAATCGTGATTTGTTTTCCTTTTAAATCAAGCATCGGCGCCCCATAGATCTTAAGATGAGTCAAACAAGTTGGATTCATCACACAGACGGAAGGGGCGAAACCACATCGCATTGGGGTGGCGCTTGTTTGGTCAGCGAATGTTAAAAATATAGTTCGGGCGATCACAGCGCGTGTATAAGCGTTCTCACTTATACACCTGCATTTACAAATCTGCCGACCCATGTTTTAAATGAAGAAAAACGAAGATGTGAATGAGTACGATGCTGGGCTTATACATTTTTCGGTGACTTCATATCGATGCAACTTTAAAGCGACCTTACTAAAGCGGGCTACTCACCTGCCAAAAAATGTCAAACGCCATATAAAAAACGCTCAAGAAATGGTCAAGAAACGTTTTCACACGTCAAATTTTCTTGAGCCAATACTCAGTTCATAAGAAAAAATACAGCACTTTTCGATAGTTGGCAACGCCGGTTTACCTCAAGAAATAAATAAGCTCGTATATATTTCTTGAGGTAAACGTGCAAATTCACGGCAAAGGTGAGTACATGTCTCGCTAAACATATTTAGTACATTTTTATAAGAGTAATTTGCAAAAAAATGGAAAATTTGGTAAACGTCAAAATTTCTTGACCAGGCACAAGAAATATATGCTCGTTTTTTTCTTGAGGCATTTCTTGGAAGGTGAGTAGCCCGCTTTAAGAAATGTCAAATTCCATATAAAAAAACGCTCAAGAAATGGTCAAGAAATGTTTTCACACGTAAAATTTTCTTGAGCCAATACTCAGTACATAAGGAAAAATACAGCACTTTTCGATAGTTGGCAACGCCGGTCTACCTCAAGAAATAAATATGCTCGTATATGAGGCGGTTAGAAGCAAAGGTGTAAGTACCTTTTCACAATTTTATTTGGTTGCAAAAGGATATATATAAATTACTAGCTGACCCGGCAGACGTTGTCCTGCCACAAATTTATTTCCCTGCATGTTTCTCTAACCCTATCCCTATATCTATTTTAATCCATATCCCTCTCTCCTTCGTATAGGAGGAACCACGCCCCCTTTTTCGTTATCCCCAGTTTTTTGGAGGTGGCAGGGATTAATCTTGTTTAACTCCTCACGAAATTTCAGTGGTCTAACCTAAATACTTTCAGGGATATGGACTATGAAATCTTTCCATCGTTTGGGAGGTGCCACGCCCCCTTTTTGTTTATCTCCAGTTTTTTTGGAGATGATAGGGATTCTTCTTATTTAACTCCTCATGACATTTCAGTGGTCTAACCTAAATACTTCCCGAGATATGGACTATGAAGTATTTCATTCGTATGGGAGGTACCACGCCCCCTTTTTCGTTACCCCCAGTTTTTTTTGTTAGTGGTAGGGATCGATCCCACATAACCCCTTGCTAAATTTCAGTGGTCTAACATGAATACTTCCAGAGATATGGACTATGAAGTATTTTATTCGTATGGGAGGTGCCACGTCCCATTTTGGTTAACCCCCAGTTTTATGGGTGCGAATGGTGTTGTTATCCTATAGCTCTGTACCAATTTTCAGGTCCCTTTTAGAGATATTCACCTTGGAGAAAAAAGTTTGTATAGGAGATGCCCCCCCCCCAATATTATGTTCTGATTTTATAACATGACCTGCGCGTGGTAATAACAAAAAAACTCCCGAAATGAAGTATATGATTTGGTTCAGCCGTTTTCGAGTTTTAGCGTGACGACTGAACACCATTTCATTTTTATATATGTATATAGATTAACAACCAAAATAATTCAAGATTGTATGGGAGGTACCAGGCCCCCTTTTTCGATAACCCCCGGTTTTATAGGTGAGAGTGGTGCTGTTATCCTGTAGCTCTGTACCAATTTTCATGTTCCTACCTTAAACACTTTTGAAGATATTCACCTTGAAAAATTCAGTTTGTATGGGAGGTGCCACGCCCCCTTTTCCGATTACCCCTTCTTTTATGTGTAAGAAGGCTTTTGATACCATATAGGTCTATACTAATTTTCAGATCCCTACCTTGAACCCTTTCACAGATATTCTGCTTAAAAAATTTAGTTTGTATGGGAGATACCACGCCCCCTTATTGGAATACCCCCGGTTTTATAGGTGAGAGTGGTGCTATTATCCTGTAGCTCTGTACCAATTTTCATGTTCCTACCTTAAACACTTTTGAAGATATTCAACTTGAAAAATCAGTTCGTATGGGAGGTGCCACGCCCCCTTAATATTTTGTTCTGATTTTAAGACATGACCTGCGCGTGGTAATAACAAACAAATCCTCCAAAGGAAGTATTTCATTTGGTTCAGCCGTTTTCGAGTTTTAGCGTTACAATTATACACCATTTCATTTTTATATATATAGATATTCCAATAGCGACATCTACCCGTTAAAAGAAATAGTGCTTACCAATTTCTTCAAAGTACTTGGAGGCAAAGGGGTGTATGTGCAGTACATTTTTAAATGGCTGTAATTAATTTAATACTTTAGATAATCGCACACGGCTTACCGTTTTGGATACTTCAAAGCCTTCACTTTAAGAATATGTAAGTTTTTTGAAAAAAATTTCAAAAATTATGAGGAAAATCATTTTGAAAAAATCCCTATTTTTCCCATAGAAAAGGGCAACAAAAATAATATGCACCCCTAAGGGTTAAGTTACAGAGCTAATTTTTTGCAAGGCTTATTTTCTCATCGATACCTTACTTTTCAGGGGGTAAGACCATGCCAACCTTTCTTTTGAATCACCCCAGTGTCCATCCTATGTAATTTTTGATATTTTTTAAGTTTTTGGGGTTCTGGTGGTACGTTATGACAAAGCGTTAGGTAGGTAGGTAGAAGTGGCTGCCGCAAAGGCACACCTAGGCCAGTAATAAAAGGCCCGTTGTGATACCACCAAACACTAGGAAAGTCAGTCCCGGGGCCCGGCCATATGGAAAATCCCAGTGCTGTCGGGACTCTCCATATAGCCGAAACCCGGGACTGACACTCCTAACCGACACCGCTACCCCTCCTCGAACCATTTTGATAACTTGATGAAGGCCATCAAGTCCTTTATGTCTAGCTCCGCGACCTGGCTTAAGCTAACCAGGAAGGGAACTCCCAGAGAGCGCCTTCTCGCTCCGCTTAAGGCCGGGCAGTTGCAGATGAGGTGCTCCACCGTTTCCTCTTCCTCATCCTCGTTGCAACTCCTGCAGCATCGTCGGTAGGGAACGCCTAGCCTTGCTGCGTGCCTACCAATAAGGCAGTGCCCGGTTAAAACACCTATTAATATGGAGATTTCCTTCCTTTTTAGGGCGTATATGTGTCTAGATCTTTTAAGATCGCATTTTGGCCAGGTTTTCTTGGATATCCGGCACCCTGGGGCTTGTAGCCATCTTTCGTTGGCTTCGCGGAGTGTATGCTCCTTCAGCATTAGCTTGCACGTGGCAAACGGCATGCCTATGCGCTCTTTATCTTGAAGAATCTGCTTGGTCGTGCCCTGCCTGGCAAGTTCGTCTGCCCTACAGTTTCCCTCAATGTCCCTGTGTCCCGGGACCCATGTGAGGTTCACGCGGTTCTGTTGGGCCATCTCTTGAAGAGATCGACGACAGCTGAGCGTCAGTTCAGAGTTGAACGAGTAAGAGCCAAGGGATTTGATGGCCGCTTGGCTGTCGCTGAAAATACAGATATCCTGTCCGATGGTGCGTTCACCTATCCAAGTCACGGCGTCCATGATTGCAGAAACTTCAGCCTGGAAGACGATGCAGTGATCAGGTAGTCTAAAGGAGAGTTCTAGGTCCAAATCCCTTGAGTAAACCCCTCCTCCGACTCTGCCGTCTAACTTCGAGCCGTCGGTGTATATAAAAGTGCCGCCATTAGTAGCGGGACACCGATCTATGTTCTCCCAGTATTCCCTGCTGGGAATGTTTATTCTAAAACAACAATCTCCGACTGTTGTGGTCGCACACCGATCTGTGCTCAGAGGGAGAAAGCTGTAAGATCTTAGAATACAGGAGTGTCCAATAGTGCTTGCGCCCCAGACGGACGTTTCCCTTAGACGCACAGCCGATGCTGCTGCTGCCCGGTACCCTTCCAGATCGAGTGGCAAAAAGCCAAGAATAGCCTGGAGAGCTTCATTGGGCGTTGTTCTTAACGCCCCGCTTATACAGATCATGCTCGATCTGTGGACTTTTCCTAACAGATTTAGGTTTGTTGCCTTTCCTAGCGCAGTCCACCATACCACGACTCCATACAGCATAATTGGCTGGATTATCGCAGTGTAGATCCATCTGCAAATTTTGGGGCTGAGCCCCCATTTTTTGCCAATGGCTCTTTTACACGTGTAAAGTGCAATGCACGCTTTCCTCTGGCGCTGGATGACATTCTCCTTCCAGTTAAGCTTTCTATCTAGAACTGTGCCTAGGAATTTGGCTTTGTCAGCTAAGTTCAGGCGCACGCCATCTAGTTCTGGTAGGTTCAGCGGTGGTATCTTGTACCGCCTGGTATAAAGGACAAGCTCCACCTTTCCCGGGTTGATGCTAAGCCCGCAGCGAGAGGACCATGAAGAAACTTCTCGCAGTGCTACTTGCATCAAATCACACAGGGTTTATGGGAATTTGCCCCTATATGCAATAGCTAAATCGTCTGCATATGCCACTATCTTCCCGCCCCCCCACCTTGTGTCTCGTAGCAGCGAGTTTACGGTGAGGTTCCATAGGAGCGGGGAGAGAACACCACCCTGAGGCGTTCCCCTTGTGACATAGCGTGAAAGATCAACTGTTCCCAGTGAAGAAACTATTTTCCTTCCCTTTAGTAGTTGATCAATTAGTCCAATAAGAGACCTATTTATGCCCAGGTTTGTTAAAGCAGTGTTAATAGCCTCCGGCCTTATATTGTTGAAAGCCCCTTCGATGTCCAGAAAGGCCACGAGACAGTACTCCTTTTCGTGCAATGATTTTTCAACAATAGAGACTAGGCTGTGGAGCGCAGTTTCCGTTGATTTACCTTTGGTGTATGCATGTTGATAGCTAGAAATAAGGTTGCTATCAATAGTAGAGGAGAGATAATCGCTAATTATCCTCTCGAAGGTTTTAAGTGCAAAAGACGAGAGACTGATCGGTCTGTAGTCTTTAGGCTCATAGTGTGAGGCCTTCTCAGCCTTTGGAATAAAGACTACCGTGGCGCTTCTCCAGGAGCACGGAATGTAATTAAGAGCCAGACAGGCTGAATAGAGAACTACCAGCCATTTAGCTGATATTTCCAGCGTGTTTATAAGTTGTGCGGGGAAAATCCCGTCTGGCCCAGCTGCCTTGAACGGCTCAAAGCTTTTGATTGCACACCTTACCCTTTCCTCCGTAATGGGTATGTTTACCGCCAGGTTTGTTGCAGATGCTACAGGTGCATCATACAAGTTCCCCGGAAAGTGTGTGTTCAGGAGCAGCTCCAGGATTTCCCCTTCCGTGCTGGTCCAAGATCCGTCAGGCTTCCGTAAATAGCTAATGGCTGTTTGAGTTTTTGATAGCACTCGTCTAAGTCTCGCTGTATCATCGACTTTTTCGACCCCGGTGCAGAAATTTCTCCACGAAGTTCTCTTCGCTTGCCTTAGAGCCTTTTTATAGGCCCTCAGTTTAGCTTTATATTCGAGCCATTCAGGCTCCGTACCGATGCTCTTGGCCTTGTTAAATTGCTTCCTGCATGATATACGGAACGAATCCAGGTCGTAAGACCACCAGTGGGGTCTATGTTTGCCGCGTGGTTTTGGTACTGGACAAGCCTGCTCTAGGGCATTTGAGAGCGCCGTTGTAAAGGTCGTTACCAGATCATCCAGTTCTCCCACTGATGAGGGGGCTTGTGGAGGTAATACTGGTAGGTCCCTAGCTAATATTTGGTTATGTAGCTGCCAGTTAGTGTTGCGTGGATTTCGTTTCATAACTGGCTGCTCAACAATAAAGTCTAACACAATTTCTATGTACCGATGGTCAGAAAATGAATGCTCATCAAGAACACGCCATTTTCTGACCCACTCAT
>CAXKVI010000508.1:15000-17500 GCA_964058755.1 Campiglossa producta | reverse complement strand
TTTATTTATTTTTTTCTTTTTTTATTTTATTTTTTATCTTTTTT
The DNA here is from genome assembly GCA_964058755.1 of Campiglossa producta. Classification (NCBI taxonomy): domain Eukaryota; kingdom Metazoa; phylum Arthropoda; class Insecta; order Diptera; family Tephritidae; genus Campiglossa; species Campiglossa producta. The sequence continues at coordinate 17,456 of CAXKVI010000508.1, read as the reverse complement.
ATTTTGTTTTATTTTATTTTTCTTTTTATTTCATTTTAAATTGTTTTTTTTTTAATTTTTTTATTTTTTTTTATTATATTTAATTTTTTTAAATTTTTTTTTTTATTTTTTTTTATTTTTTTTATTTTATTTTATTTTATTTTTTTTTATTTTTTTTATTTTTTTTATTTTATTTTATTTTATTTTTTTTTATTTTATTTTATTTTATTTTATTTTATTTTATTTTATTTTATTTTATTTTATTTTATTTTATTTTATTTTATTTTATTTTATTTTATTTTATTTTATTTTATTTTATTTTATTTTATTTTATTTTATTTTATTTTATTTTATTTTATTTTATTTTATTTTATTTTATTTTATTTTATTTTATTTTATTTTATTTTATTTTATTTTATTTTAGTTTATTTTATTTTATTTTATTTTATTTTATTTTATTTTATTTTATTTTATTTTATTTTATTTTATTTTATTTTATTTTATTTTATTTCATTTTATTTTATTTTATTTTATTTTAATTTATTTTATTTTATTTTATTTTATTTTATTTTATTTTATTTTATTTTATTTTATTTTATTTTATTTTATTTTATTTTATTTTATTTTATTTTATTTTATTTTATTTTATTTTATTTTATTTTATTTTATTTTATTTTATTTTATTTTATTTTATTTTATTCTATTCTATTCTATTCTATTCTATTTTATTTTAATATCGCCCCTGAAGATGGCATGCATATTCGGAAAGGAAGGCAACCAATATCCCAATTAATTAAATGATTTCCAATCTCAACGTATGTATAACATTTCTTAGCGCTGTATTGTAAAGAACTCATACTGGTGGCCTAGTTTTTATGGGAAAGGACTCTAGCATTCAGGCAACCTCATAATTTTAGCATGAATATAAAAACAAATACCCTTTAACTGATATGTATTTTGAACATTTTCGCACGATCTAAAGTAAAACTCATTTGGCTTTTGTATCTTTGCCAATCAGCGACTCATAACACGTTCACGAGGAGCACTATTTCATTGCAAAAACCCGAAAAGCAATTTAGAGACCAAATATTATTACAACGTAGAACATATTGGCCAAGTTTATCGTATATCCTGCCCATTATTCACCACAAACTTACGAGTATATTGCGATACCATAAAACATTCGTCCAATCATTAAAAGAAAAATGGGCTACAGTAAGTAGAATAAATCACCAGCTTTCCAGTTGCTGAGTGCATTTTTATTGCATTTTACTTTTCTTTTTTTTGGTCGGAAAAGGTCAAACCCTTTCAATGAAAAGTTGATTTTACTTCACAACCACTTATGTGCATCACCTTTCACAAAACTTTCGGCACATGAATGTAAGTGTGTGAATGGAAGAGCACTAGACCGTGTTAACCAGAAAAATGCCACGATGTGATAGTTTTTAAAGCAATTTCTGAAAACAAAAACATCCGGTCACCACAGGAGCCAACTTTAAAAAAAAACTGAATCTTGCGCTGACCCTCCGACTACAATTTCATTTTATTTTTTTTTTATAATTTTGTTTTGTTTAATTTTTTTCATAATTTTTATATTTTTATATTAAAATAAACTGGATCTTGCGCTGACCATCCGACTACAATTTAATTTTATTTTTTATTATTTTTCTTTGTTCCATTTTTTTTAATTTTTTTTAAATCTTTTTTAATTTTATTTTTTTTCTGTTATTTTTTTTCTCACAATATAAAAGGTACTTTTTCCCAACACCGATAATTTTTAATCTTTTTTTTCAACACCGAACATTTTTGTTTTTTATCGCTACACCCTAATGTTCCTGAAATATATGTCTACAAGTAATAAATGATTCGAACCGATTACTCGTTTGTAAATGAAATCGGAAATTCGCAACACGTAACGCTTACGAGGCCATGTAAGAGTACTAATAAAGCCGCAAAAGAAAACCAATCGACAGTATGTAGAGCAATTCCAATAATAACAAAAACATAAACAACAACAGTATCGACTTCGAAAGCAATAAAAGTGAAAACAAGCAAAAAAGGAGTAAAAATCCAACTGACAATGAGTTAAATTGGGATGTGGACAAGCATGAAGAGTGACAGTGGGTGAAAGGAAGGAAGCTACATGCATGCAGCTGACCAATGTTAATGGGCATGCATGTTGGCAACAAACATAAAAACAACAACAACGATGAAAGAAATTCCCAAATAACAAACAAGAACAAAGTTTTTAATAGTAAAGGCAATAAAAAATAGCACATACAAAGTGGTAAGGATATGTGGGAAAATAAGTTAACCTGTAGGAAATTTTGATAAGGGAAAACTGAATCGACTGTTATCGTATTTTATTGTATTTTTTATCTTTAACGGTTTCCTTTTAATTTGTTTTATTTTCTTTCACTTTATAATATTTTATTTTATTTTATTTTAGTTTATTTTATTTTATTTTATTTTATTTT
>CAXKVI010000508.1:5000-7500 GCA_964058755.1 Campiglossa producta | reverse complement strand
TCACACATGCATTATAACGCACACACAAAGTGACATTTTCTATTGATATTATTTGCACTTCAATAAATATTAGTTTCGCTTTTGCTGCACTCTCCCTTTCGTATTGTCTTTGTAGTGATTCTGTCACTTTTGTCAATATTTTTTTGACGTAATCGCATTATGTACCTACTTTCGCACTTTCTGTGAAATCATTATTATTGTCTTTATTTTTCTCCCCTAAGTACTTGCTGTGTGACTTTATCAACACTTCAGCATCACGTGTCAATTTTTGTTAACGAAAATACTATCGATAAAGCTGATCAAAAATTTATTGAATATTACATTCATACTAGATATTGATCCTAATACCATATGTATATGCTTCAAGTGGCATTTGAAAGATGCTGAGTTCTTTGATTGTAATCTCGAATTTACCTACTCATGCATATGCTTAGCTTACAGTTGGTAATACCTTGGGCTGTTGCGAAAGTGATATGTTCTTCGGCGGAGAAATAAAATAAACTAAAATAAAGTATGATAAAAAAATATAAAAAATTGAATTAAATTAAATTTAAAAAAAATAAAAATAAAATAAAATGACATAAAATAATAAATAATAATAATAAAAATAAAATAAAATAAAATAAAATAAAATAAAATAAAATAAAATAAAATAAAATAAAATAAAATAAAATAAAATAAAATAAAATAAAATAAAATAAAATAAAATAAATAAAATAAAATAAAATAAAATAAAATAAAATAAAACAAAATAAAATAAAATAAAATAAATTAAAATAAAATAAAATAAACTCTTTGTTGTTTTTTGACTTGTAGTCTATTGCTGTAAATACCGACGGCATTTATAAGCAATTTTCGGAATAAAATAAAATAAAATAAAATAAAACAAAATAAAATAAAATAAAGTAAAATAAAATAAAATAAAATAAAATAAAATAAAATAAAATAAAAATTCCCTACAATATGGGTAGCAAACGAAAGGTGAAGGTCCCAGGTTTCACTTGGACATCGACATATTTCGATAAATTTATCGATAACTGAGTTATCGGTCAAAATATGATTGCCCAAAAACCTAAAAAATTCCATACAATATGGGTATCAAAGGAAAGTGGAAGTCCAGAGGTTTCGTTTGGACTGCTGTATTTTTCGATATATTTATCGATAATTTCATACGACATTTGATTAAAAAGCAGAAAATAAATATAGTTTAAAAAACTAAAACTCACGCTTTTAGAGAGTCATTTTGACCGGTAACTCAGTTATCGATAAATATATCGAAATATTCCAAAGTCCAATAGAAGCCAATAGAACTTCCCTTTTGTTTGATATCCAGATTGTAGGCATTAAGACCGATAACTTAGTTATCGATAAATATATCGAAGTGCAAATGCAACTTCCTATCGTTTGACACCCATATTGAAGGCACATTTCAAGGTTTTTGTGACAGTCATATGCCACTATCGGGTAGACTGAAGTAGAGTTACATACAAACAAGCAAACATACATATGAATGTATGTACAAGTAAAGCTAATGAAAGCGTAGTAAAGAAACTAGCATTATGTGGGAAAAGCGTCGAGCGCTCGATATACGAAAATTATGGCACAAAGCGGACCACGCTTTTTCCACATTACTACTGTGTAGGGTTTTAAAATTATTTTCAACCTTTTAGTTCAATACTCTCTAAAAGCGTGAGTTTTAGTTTTTTTAAACTATATTTATTAACATCAACATTCTAAAATAGCAATAGTTACGAAATTTTACGTTCCTAGCTATATATAAATCGATTGTATGGGGCTATGTGAAATAATTATCCCATCTCGATGATTTTCAACATCGGTATTTCACATATAAAAAAAGCGAAACTTCCAAAACTTCACGTTCCTACGTGTTCAATTACAGGAGTTATAACCCAAAATCCGTTTATCGGAATAATCGATTGTATGGGGGCTATATCTTATACTGGTCCGATCTCGCCAGTTCCGACAAATGATTCCTATATTACAAAATGATGGCCACATACAAAATTTCAGCCAGATATCTCAAAAACTGAGGGACTAGTTAGCGTTCAAAAAGACAGACGGACAGACGGACATGGCTAAATAAACTCAGATCGTCATCCTGATCATTTCGGTATACTTATTGATGGTCCATCTCTCCTTCTTCTCATGCTTACAAACATCGGACCAATGTTATAATACCATTTTATGTTCATGAAAGGTATAATAAAAATTAAATAATTCGCAACAACCCCAATTCCTATCCTCAAACTTTACCTACAAAAATGGTAAAAGGGTTTGGAAAAAAATGTTATGAAATATGCAAAAAGGATTGAGTGTGAAAATATGCTCTCAACTAATGGTTAGATTGACAAAGTTGCAATATGAGTGATGAATTTTTTAACAGGATTGTGATGGATATAAAAGTTGTTGCTATTGAGAACAAGTGTATTTAAGAATATTGGGTTCATATTTAAAGTTATAAGTAACCCTGAGGGAATCT
>CAXKVI010000507.1:12500-26345 GCA_964058755.1 Campiglossa producta | reverse complement strand
TAGACTTCATACATACATAAACGTCTTTAAGTAAATATTTAGTAAACATTTTTTATCTAATTCACTTTTTCTATCGATCACGCTGTTGACCATCACTGGGAAATCGTTGATAGATCAATTTTATTTATTAATGTTGATTTCTCCTTATCTTTACAGTTAACAAATAAAAACATGTGTTATTGTGTATGCTACATTAGCGTGGCCGTTCTTTCTCAGCTTGAGTTTTGTCGACTCAGCAGGACTAAAACTTTATGATGTGATGTGGTGTGAGCTTAATATTATATTGTTAGTATTGTAGCTTGATCTGATGTGTGATGTGTAGTACTATCTGATATGGGCAGACTTCGTGAATTTGAATGCAAATTCTTACCAAGATGTGATACCGATATATCGTATGAGCTTAATCTAATATGATTGTGAGCAGGGTTGGGGCATTTTGAGTGAAAAATTATTCAAATAAAAAATCATTTCGGGACCATTTTCGGGATCATTTCGGTGTCATATCATATGATGTCACATCATATGATGTCATATCGTGTGATGTCATATCATATGATGTCATATCATATGATCATATTATGATATGACATCACATGATATTACATCACACGATATGACATCATATCATATGACATCATATGATATGACATCGTATGATATGACACCGAAATGATGCCGAAAATGGTCCCGAAATTATCCCGAAACAGTCCCGAAACGATCCAGAAAAATTATTCAAATAAAAAATCATTTCGGGACCATTTTCGGGATCATTTCGGTGTCATATCATATGATGTCACATCATATGATGTCATATCGTGTGATGTCATATCATATGATGTCATATCATATGATCATATTATGATATGACATCACATGATATTACATCACACGATATGACATCATATCATATGACATCATATGACATCATATGACATCATATGATATGACATCGTATGATATGACACCGAAATGATGCCGAAAATGGTTCCGAAATTATCCCGAAACAGTCCCGAAACGATCCAGAAAATGGTCCCGAGGTTACGCCGAATGTATTGTGCGTATGGATATAATTTTCCGGGGTCTCGATGGACAAAATTTTCATTTGTAAATAACTGATTAATGATAATGAAGTTTTATCGTTATCCAAAAATTCCATAAATAAAAATGACGCGTTATCATCACTCAACATTTCTTGAGTGATGAATAACAAGTCATTTTATTCAAGAATCGCTTGAAATAAAAATAATTTATTATTTATAACCTTGATTTTTATGAATGAAAATAACCGGCCACTCATCACTCAAAATTTTTAAAATAATGAATAATTTTTTATTTTATTTATTTCGTCCCTCGTCACTCAAAAATAAAATTTTGCCCATCCATGGTTGTGAGCTTGATCTGATGTATTATCTGATTTAAACAAATTTTGTGTTTTGTAATACTAATTTTTTCCAAGATGTGATACCGATATGATGTCGTGTGCACTTGCCCTAATATTTTTTTAACCTGAGCTGAAGTGTGCAGTGTGGTATTATCTGATACGACCGAATTTCGTGATCTTTAATACTAATTCTTACCAAAATGTGATATTGATATGATGCGATATCGAATGAGTTTGATCTAACGGTGTTCTGAGCTTGATCTGAAGGGTGATTTGTGGTACAAACTGATGTAACCATATTTCGTCAATTTTAATATTTATTTATACTAAGATGCGATATCCTATGATATGAGCCTGATGTGTGATATGTGGTACACCGAGCTGAAATATGGACATGTGTTGTTATGAGATTAAAATATGTGGTGTATTATTAGCTTAGTGTAATTAAGTTATGGAAATTGAAATACCAATTCATACCTCTAAAACATTTGAGATTGCAAAGATGTGATATTGACATCATGTGATATAAGCTTGATCTAATGTGTGGAGTGCATCAGTTTTTGAAAATTGCAATAGATACACAAGTCATTTAAAGTTCTTAAGAGTATTGACATGATGTGATATCGACATGGTGAGATATGAGCTTGATCTGATGTGTGGGTTGTGGTATGCAATGATGTAACATCGATATTGACATAAATTTCACCTCAGCGGAGCGAATTTTATGATGTAAAATTTTGGTTATCTTGAATTGATGTGATTTTAAATTTTCTGACATATCTATTTACCCTGATGTAATGTTAGAGAACATGAATCAATAAATTATCAACTGATGTATCGATATTACAGCAAAATATTTCCACAAATCGCATGTCACAAAAGACATGGGGGGCGAATGATTATTTTAATGTGATGTGACCTCATGTCAGGAGGTGATATGATGTCATAGCATACGAACTGGATATGATGTGGTGGGATAATATAATTTAGTGTAATAATATTTTATTAAATTCGGTGAACATATCGATTCCAACACAAATCCGCAACTCAAAAGTCATAAAGTCACATGCCTTGATATGATGTGATATTATGTGAACTTGTGATTAAACTCTTTAGAACAAATCCAATTTATAACAAAAATAATATAAGCATAAATTATCTAATTAAATCTTGTCATATAAGACGAGTACAAGGTCAATTTTCTGATATGATTTATCACTGGATTGATATCATATCATATGAAGTTTCTATGAGTTATTCTAGCAAGGTACGATTATAGCACCATTTGCGTTTGAAACGCTTTGCCTGATGAGTGAGTGACTTTAGTCAGATAGGATATGAGCTCAAAAGACCACCTGATGTGAGGCTAACTAAAAAGCACAAATCAAATCACGTGATAATAACTGATCCAGTTTAATGTAATTTGAGCTTTGATTATTAAATAAGGCACACCTTAATTTATGTGTTTGGTACCAAAGGTACATGTGTTTTTGTGACCATTACCATCTACCAAGTCGTTTGGTTAAAATATTGACATTAAAAAATATTTATTACTTATTAGCTTTAATGTCATGGGAAAATTTCTTGCTCTAATTTAACTCATTTCCTTTGGCTCGAGGAAACAAATTAATTAGAATTTGTCTAAGCGAAGACGATTATCAATTGAATCAATATTAATCACCACATCGCTGTGGATTTTGGCTGTGAAAATTCGACAGAGCTATCAGTTTTGGAAATATTTAAATCTGTAAGGTAAACTGGAGGTGATTCGTCATCTTTTCCCATGATATATCATTAGTGCTACCATCATAATCTACAAAATAATCTTCCCAATTCCTCATTCTTCCTGGACTTATTTTTAAAATGTTCTTACTACTTACCATCCTCTTTTTCTCCTTTTCTCCCCCTTACTGTTCCTTATATCTAAATACTTTTTTGCTTTATAAATTTTAACTTTTTCCTAGTTATAAAAAAAAAAAATAAAATAAAATAAAATAAAATAAAATAAAATAAAATAAAATAAAATAAAATAAAATAAAATAAAATAAAATAAAATAAAATAAAATAAAATAAAATAAAATAAAATAAAATAAAATAAAATAAAATAAAATAAAATAAAATAAAATAAAATAAAATAAAATAAAATAAAAGAAAATAAAATAAAATAAAATAAAATAAAATAAAATAAAATAAAATAAAATAAAATAAAATAAAATAAAATAAAATAAAATAAAATAAAATAAAATAAAATAAAATAAAATAAAATAAAATAAAATAAAATAAAATAAAATAAAATAAAATAAAATAAAATAAAATAAAATAAAATAAAATAAAATAAAATAAAATAAAATAAAATAAAATAAAATAAAATAAAATAAAATAAAATAAAAAAAAATAAAATAAAATAAAATAAAAAAAAATAAAAAAAAATAAAATAAAATAAAATAAATCATGAATTCTTCACATTATTCTCACTATTCGTTCCTGCTAACTCTTCTTTGAGAATAATGTGTAACACCTTAAACTACTTACTTTGAAAGAGTTTTGATGTTAATATACGCATCACATTTATATCGCTTCGTGGAAGGACAATTTGTATTATTTATCAAACTACATAAAGCGATAAAAATACTTTAAAAAGACATTAACATTAAAAAATGCAATACAATAAATTTTTTTTAGATAAACCCCAAAATAAAAACTATAAGGATATCTTCTACCTATGACGTACTTTAATACTCACATCCTTTTGATATCCCTTTTGATATCCTTGCTTGGTTTATGCCACTCAATTTTTTTTTTTTGTTGTATCCAAAAGTAAATATTGCAAGCGTTTAGACATTTTATTACTTCGGTGTCCATTTGTTACGCTGTTGCATAGCAATTCGATTTGTGACCGTAAAAAGAGCGTAGCGGGAGATAGGCATCGCTCGTCTCAGCAGTGAGTAAGGTGACGCCAATAATCAGCTGCCGCAATACTGGCAGGTTTCGTGGAGATCACATTTCCAACACACAAAGCAAATGCAAGAACAGGTACGTCATTTCAATGCAGTACTCCCCGTTTATACTTGTGGTTAGAGTTTGAAGAAACTACTCATCCGAAACTTTTCCCTTACAGTACTTCATTTTTATTTTGGTTAATTTTATTTTATGTTATTTTATTTTATTTCATTCTATTTTACTTAATTAAGTTTATTTTACTTTATTTTTATTTTTTTTTTAATTTTATTTTATTTTATTTTATTTTATTTATTTATTTTTATTATTTTATTTTATTTTATTTTTTTATTTTATTTTATTTTATTTTATTTTATTTTATTTTATTTTATTTTATTTTATTTTATTTTATTTTATTTTATTTTATTTTATTTTATTTTATTTTATTTTATTTTATTTTATTTTATTTTATTTTATTTTATTTTATTTTATTTTATTTTATTTTATTTTATTTTATTTTATTTTATTTTATTTTATTTTATTTTATTTTATTTTATTTTATTTTATTTTATTTTATTTTATTTTATTTTATTTTATTTTATTTTATTTTATTTTATTTTATTTTATTTTATTTTATTTTATTTTAATTTATTTTATTTTATTTTATTTTATTTTATTTTATTTTATTTTATTTTATTTATTTTTATTTTATTTTAATTTAATTTAATTTTATTTTATTTTATTTTATTTTATTTTATTTTATTTTATTTTATTTTATTTTATTTTATTTTATTTTATTTTATTTTATTTTATTTTATTTTATTTTATTTTATTTTATTTTATTTTATTTTATTTTATTTTATTTTATTTTATTTTATTTTATTTTATTTTATTTTATTTTATTTTATTTTATTTTATTTTATTTTATTTTATTTTATTTTATTTTATTTTATTTTATTTTATTTTATTTTATTTTATTTTATTTTATTTTATTTTATTTTATTTTATTTTATTTTATTTTATTTTATTTTATTTTATTTTATTTTATTTTATTTTATTTTATTTTATTTTATTTTATTTTATTTTATTTTATTTTATTTTATTTTATTTTATTTTATTTTATTTTATTTTATTTTATTTTATTTTATTTTATTTTATTTTATTTTATTTTATTTTATTTTATTTTATTTTATTTTATTTTATTTTATTTTATTTTATTTTATTTTATTTTATTTTATTTTATTTTATTTTATTTTATTTTATTTTATTTTATTTTATTTTATTTTATTTTATTTTATTTTATTTTATTTTATTTTATTTTATTTTATTTTATTTTATTTTATTTTATTTTATTTTATTTTATTTTATTTTATTTTATTTTATTTTATTTTATTTTATTTTATTTTATTTTATTTTATTTTATTTTATTTTATTTTATTTTATTTTATTTTATTTTATTTTATTTTTTTTTTATTTTATTTTATTTATTTTAATTTTATTTTTTTAACTTTATTTTATTTCATTTTATTTATTATTATTTCTTTTTTTAATGAATATTGCTGTAGTTATTAAGTGGAATCGCAAAATATCTCACAACTGAGTATAAAACGTTCGGCTTATCCCAAACTTTGCCATCCTCACTTATTTCTTTATTATTTTTATAGCCTTTGGTACAGTCACAGTTTAATATTACATAGCAAGTCTGAAATAAGCAGTTGCTTAAAATTATATTATAACATAATTTCAATGTGTGTCCCTTTGTCTTGCTGCAAGTTGATAGTTGATCCTTTTTTGATCCTGACAGCTCTCACACTTACATACGAATTACAATTGCGATACAATTGCGGACTTGTGTTATTGATGACCACTTGTGCGTTGTTGCACCTTTACCGCATATCCTTTTGCCTATATTTGAGACTTGCGCCCGTCCACTCGCTGTCTGCTTATCTTGATTTGCTTCGGTTTGTTGCTTTTTATGTGCAATTTTTTTCGTCTACTGTAAAATTAAGTTATATAACGTAGGTACTTGTGTGCATTATTTAATGCCCTTCCATAATTAAATTTACTTTTGACCACTGCAATTCATCTCTGAGGGTCTTTCAGGACTTGGTAAAGGAATTCATTCTATTTTCGCTGCCTCATCAGTTGCCATGCTCATTTTCAGTTTCCAATTTTAATAATATATCCATCACCAGAAGTATTATTATTTAAAATTCTTGTTCACACTGCCCATTCGCGTGGCATTCAATTTTGGACATCTAAAAAAGTTGTCTGCATAGTAAACTACTATTTGCGTTTTTCATTGCGCATGCGCAAACTGCCTTTAATTCAATTTGCATATTTGGCATGACAAATAACGGCAAATAATTTTACTTGTCAACTCTGTTATATAATTACATATGCGCACTTGTGTAGTCTACTGTAATTAGGAAAAGGCATTGACAAATAACCTTGCCGAAAGGGTTGTAATTAGTAGCTGAAGAGCTGGTGGCAAGTTTAGATTACACTGTAGAGGGTTTCTCACCGGTGTCTAAAGCTTTTAGGTCTGCTGAGTCCAAAATCTGAACAAATTATCGTCTCGCGTGTGGAAACCAAGGGTGACACGAAAATTCTGACGTTAGATTCGGATATAGCAAACCTAAAACTTTAGATACCGATGAGAAACCCTCTGGGATTCTTTGGCTATTGTACAGTGTAATTTAAACTTGTACAAGCTCCTCAGCTACTAATGCCACATAGTTAACCTCACATTAGGTGATCAATTCAGATGATAACTTATCCCATTAAAGTCACTCACTTATCAGGCAAGACTTTCCAAACGTATATGGCACTGTAATCTAGGTAGCTATAAGAACTCACAGAACCTTTATATGATATGATATCAAACCAGTGATAAATCATATCAGAAGACCCGTCATATATTGCAAGAAAACTGAAGACATGCATGGATGAAGGGGGTATGTCGCATTCTCACTCAATTTCTGTTTTCGGCATTGGTGAATAGTTTTTATGCAGATCTATATTTCTGTCTTACCAGAATCTGCCTATCGTGAAAATTGTAGAATATAATTCATGGATGAAGGGGATATGTACACAACTTTTCAATATGAATTGTGGAAGAAGGGGGTATGTTCCGATTTTTTCATATAAAACACTAAATATAAACTTATGCTTTTTATCGCTTATTATGCAACGTCTTTTATGGCTTTGCATAATTTTTTTGTCAGTTTTCCATAAAGATTCGAAAAAAGCTCAAATGTTTGAGCAAAACTTTAAAGCCGATTTTCTCGTTTCACTCAAAATGCGGCATACCCCCTTCATCCATGCATGTCTTCAACTGTGACTGCTATAGTTATTTATGATTATATTATTTATGTTATATTACACCTAACACATACGATCGCAGTGCACACAAATTGGATGTGTTTTAAATAATTTGATAACAAGTTCACATGATATCACATCATGCCAAGTCATGTGACTTTATGATTTTTGAGTTGCGGCTTTGTGTTGCATTTGATGTGGACACCGAATTTGATAATATTTTATCACATCAGCTATACCCCACCAAATCATAACAAGTTCGTATGATATTACATCATACCGCTTCGTAACATGCCATCACATGATATAAAGGCATGTGACTTTATGTCTTTTGAGTTGCGGATTTGTGTTGGCATCGATGTGTTCACCGAATTTAATAAAATATTATTACACTAAATTATATTATCTCACCACATCAAATCATGTTCGTATGCTATGACATCATATCGCCTGCTGACATGACATCACATTAAAAGAATCATTCGCCCCACATGTCTTTTGTAACATGCGATATGATGTTGGGTTTGTGAAAATATTTTGCTGTGATATCGATACATCAGAACCGAAAAAGTTCATGGATTTTAATAGTACATGGATTTTAAGAATTGTCCATTAAAACCTCTCCAAAGAACTTTTTCATAGAAATTTAAGAATATTTCTTATACGTACTTATAGCGTTCTTAAAATATGTAAACAAATCCTCAGAAATTATGAATTCATTCATAAATTGTAAAATAATTTTCTTAGAATCTATGATTTTTTTCCTTTATTGAAAGAAATATCAGCTTGAACTTCTTTGAAACTTTTTTCTTAAAAAACATGTACGTTTTTGGTTCAGTGTTGCCTTCTCTTAAAGCAATCCAATGGGTAGTATTGCAGAATCAATTATTTGTTTCTCATGTCTACATATTCTTTGACAAAAAATGCGTCATGTCACTCTTACGAAAATTTTAACTTTAACTTTTTGCCATTGAATCAAGCGGGCAAATATGGGCAAACATTTTTTTCAGGAGACGATAGAAAATATTCCAAACATTCATTTTATTATAGTTAGAAGGTGCAGCATGCTATAGCATACAAACTTTTTGTCTATCCAAGGTAGCATTTATGATGAATAATTTTTTGCTGACTAATTTGGTCGATTGAACTGATTTTTTCTTTATTTAGCCAAGGAAGTGTTATATAGTGAAACTCTCTGAAATTATATCAACTTGAACTTCATTTAGCTAAAACTAAACTATTTTTACTGAAAGAAAATAATAATTGATTCCGAACATGAAGGCATTCTACTTGCTTTTCTTAAAGCATATCCAGAGTACCCATTGTCTCAGTAAGTACGCGTACAACCATAAGAAATTGGATACTTTTATTAAGAAGACAAACAATTTCAATTAAAAAATAAGGATGCAGTAAAAAAAATCCAATAACAAAAAATAAAACTGATCATGCGTGAGTTTTAGTTGAAAAGCAGAGAAGCGTAGGAGCTAAGCATCTGCTTGCCACACCAGAGGTCCTTTCGAACTATTGTCTGTTTGAGCTCAAACTGCTTTGTGTTTAGTTGAGCCTCAGCAGGACATTTGTTACACAGGATGAGTGAAGCATAAAAAATTGAATAGAAAACTAATGAAAAAAAGAGCGAGAGAAAAAATGACACTAGTTTGTACTTAAGAAATGTGTGCGTAGTTAACTAGAAATAGCACTAAAACTGTACCAACGTACATACGTAGGTAAGTCGCCTATGAAAAGGATATGACAAACATGCTGCTGATATATGTACCTTCTACAGTGTTCCAGGCACGCTCACAATAATAAAGCAGGGAGCGCAGCTAACTATTTATGGTTACATACTTTCCTTCAGCTGCTCGGCCTTATGCAGCAAAATAATGTCAAGGTCAACGCGTGTTGGATGTTATGCTGTGCGTTCAAATGTCTTATGGAGGAAGCGGCTGATTGAAACGCACGCTTGTGACGTTTCACTGATTATATTTTCAACATTTTTTATTCCAAATCATAGAGTTTTTTAATAGAAAAATGTGTAAAAAATCACAAATCATTCAGGATGCCCATATCCTGCGCTACGTAAGGCACATATGCATCCTGCTCAACGTGAAATCGGGTAACGCTTTGCTATGAATAGATGAAGTTTTTTAAATAGAAACCTTTTATGTTTGACGAGCGTTTAGCACAACCAGCTGTGTCATAGCTCCAACTTGGATGATTAGGTAATAAGGACGAACAAAGGAAATGAGCGACAATTGTCAAAATATTTTTTTTTTACTTTTAGTAGAGAAGATGTTCTTAATTTAGATGTTTGCTTTAAAAAAAACTGATGAGGTTAGTTGTGACATCACATGGTGCTATTGAATATCACATCATCATATGGTGACATCAGTACTAACTACTCAACGAACAATCAGCTTGTGGACAACTTGTTTCAGTCTCTCCCACAAAACACTAGATTTAACCTTATATGGGACTGGCAGACCCGGCAGACGATATCCCGCCCAAAGGTAGACATGCGTGAACGTCCCACCCTTCTGTTTCTCTGTTTGAAATTTTAGAATATATCTCTGAAACCAGATGAAATACTTGAATTAATCACATCTGTTATAGCAGTTCCCGTTAGCACCTTTCACTTGATCAGTCTCTCGCACAAATCGCTAGATATAACCTTATATGGGACTAGCAGACCCGGCAGACGTTATCCCGCCCAAAGGTCGACCTGCGTGAACCTCCCACACTTCTGTTTTTCTGTCTGAAATTTTAGGAGATATCTCCGAAGTCAGATGAGTATTTGATGCGTATTTTGTACTAACTCATTTTTGGTCATCCCTGCTCCACATATTGGTCGATAACTGCAAAACCGTTCGAGTTATAGGGTTAAGGGTTTAGAATATACCCGAGGTAGGCATATCGGTCGTAAGAGGCGACTATTTAATATGTGACTAATATGCACGTAATGACGTGCTAATTCGATGGTTGATCTACAGATATCATGCCTCTCACCTCTCATTACCTATCTTCTCCTTCCCTACGGATGGAGGGATGACATGACCTACAAGGTTCTACTGGGCATATCAAATCACTTCCAAGACAGTCGGGCAGTACCGCAAGGCAGCACCGGCTTCATATCCGCCCGAGGACTTTAACTATCGACATCACTCCCCAAAAACTTCGGGGGTATATTTGTCGTTAACAACAGCAACAAAAATTCGTTTAACATTGGGAATGGATATACCTACTTTTAACCTATTTCTTGGTGACCTAGGGACTTAAACATAGCTTCGAACATGCAAAGTTCAGGACACGATGAGAATTAAATTTGTAGAATCGAGATAACTGAAAATACCTGAAAATTTCTGAGAAATGGAGCAATCTTACTATCCCCTTTGGAGTAACTTTCCGACAAGTTGCAGACTTGAAACTTGGACCTGGGTCAAACTGGGGCTTTAAGTTATTTCCCGCCGACCTAGGGACTTGAGACTGAAAACAGGTTGAGGATGCGACGAAAACTGACTTTGAATTATAAGCACGATATTTTTGCTCGTTTTCTCCATCCTCAGGGATTGGAGTATCGTGTCCACTATCTAACAATGAGGAGAAGTGTTCCCTCAAGAACTTGAAACCTTCCGCATAAGATGGTGTTCCTGATGCTATAAACCCACACTGGTGTGTTTCAGCTTGCATTAATCCTTTCATTGCAGCTATTCCAGCTTGAAGCAGTCACTTTTCACAGCTCATCCACCATGCATTGTATCAAACACGGTTGTCGTGTCAATATTATTTCATACCACAAATAATACAATAATTTTGCATATGCCACATGCCATTCATATATTCTGAAATTGCAGCTAAACCCCCAAAATCTATCATCCTTTCGTGCAAAAATAGTCAATATTTTCATTCAATATCAAATAAATTCTCTTTTGTTCATCACCATAAACAAAATTGTTACAGCTTTTGCGCAAATATGCTCTAGAAATGTCAATTCCATCAGCAAAGCAAATCGATTTGCAACTCCAACTGCCATTAACTTCATTCATTCAAATGCGCTATTGATACATCAGTCAACCAACTCGTTTATGCCAACTGTGTATACTGTTCATTGTCCTTCATTGCCCTTTAGTGCTGCAATCGTCATGCATTTTACACAATCCATATTCAATCTATTTTTGTTTTCTCATACTTTTGTTTTGCAATATTTGTCAATCTGCATGCTGACAACCCTTTCGAATTTTGACTATTTTAATTCGCCATTGAAGTTTATTTTGATTTCTTTGGGTTTCTAAGCGGCTCTCCTGGCACATCCCATGCCAACCAGCTGTCCTGGCATTTGTAAATCTTTACTTATACTCCTTTTGTTCTTTCTAAGCCCAAATCTGTGTATTCATATGCTCAATGAATAGGTTTTTCTTTTTGGCCTCAGATTATCTCCCAGCTGTGTTATCATTTTTTAGTCCTTTCGTGATTCTTTATCATCTTTTCTTTTAAGCAGTTACTCTATTTTTTTTTTTGTCAATTGTTAAGAGTTTGTCTTTTTGATTTCGGCTTTTCCTTTCAAGCCTTTCTTTATGCGTTTCAAGCTAATCTGCATGTGAAGCGCCTTTTTTTTCTTTTGAGACAATAGGATGTTTGGAAGAGAATATCTTAGATAACAAAAAAAAATAAATTATAAAGGGCTGGAAGAACAATAAGTCGACTTTCTCAGCAAAAATGTTTTGGAGTTCAATGAGATCTAATGCGCGTGAAATATATCATAGAACGAGTAAGCAAGAAAGGCCTACAGTTCTGAGTATTTGAGTAACCGGTTAGCTAAAATCTTAATCCAAAGCAGAGCCGGCTAATTATATCGGTTCCAGTAGATAACTGCATCTAAATCTGGAATACGTTGTGTTCATATTTTAAACTGTTTCAGTGAGCTGGAAGTCTAGTCTCCACAAGGCCCAATATCGGATCAGGGTGCATTATCTTGTAGTAGATTAGATACGCAAATGATTTTATGCAGAGAGCTTTTATACTTCGCTCACGCGCCTGCTGAATCACTATCACTATCACTTTCACTATCACTATCACTTTCACTATCACTATCACTATCACTATCACTATCACTATCACTATAACTATTACTATCACTATCACTAACACTATCACTATCACTATAACTATTACTATCATTATCACTTTCACTATCTCTATCACTATCACTATAACTTTCCCTATCACTATCACTTTAACTATCACTATCACTATAACTATTACTATCACTATCACTATTACTTTCACTATCTCTATCACTATAACTTTCCCTATCACTATCACTTTAACTATCACTATCACTATCAATCAGTACAAACCTGTCTGGTCCGCCCCGTAACTTTCCACACGACTAGGCAGGGCGAAGTAATGCTACAACAACAACAACTTCAGAGCCTTACAAGTCTCTTTTGGAACCGAGTTTCGGCCAACTTCTTTATCTTGAACGGTCCCAACCCGTGTTTAGTGTGGTTTCCGGGTGACTATGATTTATTCATCTTAATACAGAAATTCATATTTAAAAAGACTATGCTCAGGTAGGGGTCGTATATTCCTTAGGGTTTGGCACGCTACTAGGACTCGATATAGCTTCCTATAACGAGAGGGGGGAATTTGATTCCCTACCTCAGTTTCACCAGTCTTCTTATATCCACCTTGATGCCTTCCCACTATTTTGCAGTGACTGTGTAGCATTCTCTTGCTATTAGTTTTAAGATAGGGAATAACCTTCAATACTAGTTTTGATAACTAGGCGGATTGATAAGTTGTTACCTTTACCCTTTACCCCGCAAGCCACCTGTTCAAGAACCGAATATTTTTTGTAGCCAAGTAGGTACAATTACAGTTAAGGAGTAGATACGTGGGAGCTGTATCGAACTAGAGATTGAGCTGTCACTTCTCGCCTTTTCTGGTGCGTTCGCTCTCAATTTTCTACGAGTACGATACCAAACTTTTCTGACATCGATTCCTAGTCCCCGAAAATATAAAGAGTGAATTACTTTTATGAAACAACCTTTAAAATAACCTTTAAAATATTTTTTGGTCAAAATTGCGGAAATATCTGCCTGCTGAGCTGACAAGAAAAAAATAGCAATCACTATTGTAGAAAGTCAAGGCTGAAAAGGGGAAATCCCTAATAATCAAATAGAGATGATCATTACATACATATG
>CAXKVI010000507.1:7500-10000 GCA_964058755.1 Campiglossa producta | reverse complement strand
TTGTGTTGAATTTGATAATGTTTTATCACATCAGTGATACCCCACCAAGTCATATCAAGTTCGTATGATATTACATCATACCGCCCATTAACAAGCCATTGACTTTTGAGTTGCGGATTTGTGTTGCCACAACTTGGAATGGATGTGTTAAACAAATTTAATAAAATTTCGTTACATCAAATTACACTATCCCACCACATCATATCGAGTTCGTATGCTATGACATCATATCACCTCTTGACATGAGGTCACATCACGTTAAAACAATCATTCGCCCCTCATGTCTTTTGTGACATGCGATTTGTGGAAATATTTTGCTGTGATATCGATACATCAGTTGATAATTTATCAATTCATGTTCTCTAACATTACATCAGGGTAAATAGACATGTCAGAAAATTTATTATCACATCAATTCAAGATAACCAAAATTTTACATCATAAAATTCGCTCCGCATAGGTGAAATTTTTGTCGATATCGATGTTACATCATCGCATATCACAACCCACACATATCATATCATGCTCATATCTCACCATGTCGATATCGCATCATGCCAACACTCTTAAGAACTATAAATGACTTGTGCATCTATTACAATTTTCGAAAACTGATGAAATCAGAGCATACTACACTCCACACATTAGATCAAGCTTATATCACATGATGTCACTATCACATCTTTGCCACCTGAAATTTTAGAGGTATGAATTAGTATTTCAATTTCCATAACTTAATTACATAAGCTAATAATACACCCCACACATCTTAATCTCATGACAACACATGTCCATATTTCTCCTCGGTGTACCACATATCACACATCAGACTCATATCATGGGATATCACATCTTGGTACAAATAAGTATTAAAATTCACGAAATATGGTTACATCACTTTGTACCACAAATCACCCTTCAGATCAAGCTCAGAACACCGTTATATCAAACTCATTCGATATCACATCATATCAATATCACATCTTGATAAGAATTGGTACTAAAGATCACGAAAATCTGTCGTATCAGATAATACCACACTGCACACATCAGATCAGGATAAAAAAATATTAGGGCAAGTGCACACGACATCATATCGGTATCACATCTTGGAAAAAATTAGTATTACAAATCACAAAATTTGTTTACATCAGATAATATCACACATCAGATCAAGCTCACAACCAGGGATGGGCAAAATTTTATTTTTGAGTGACGAGTGACTAAATAAATAAAAATAAAAAATTGACCGGTTATTTTCAAGGTGATAAATAATAAGTTATTTTTATTTCAAGCAATTCTTGAATAAAATGACTTGTTATTCATCACTCAAGAAATGTTGAGTGATGATAGCGCGTCATTTTTATTTATGGAATTCTTGAATAACGATAAAACTTCATTATCATTAATCAGTTATTTACAAATGAAAATGTTGTCCATCGAGACCCCGGAAAATAATATCCATATGCGCAATACATTCGGCGTAACCTCGGGACCATTTTCTGGATCGTTTCGGGACTGTTTCGGGATAATTTCGGGACCATTTTCGGCATTATTTCGGTGTCATATCATACGATGTCATATCATATGATGTCATATGGTATGATGTCATATCGTGTGATGTAATATCATGTGATGTTTTCACTCAAAATGGCCCAACCCTGCTCACAACCATATTAGATTAAGCTCATACGATATATCGGTATCACATCTTGGTAAGATTTTGCATTAAAATTCACGAAGTCTGCCCATATCAGATAGTACACCACATCACACATCAGATCAAGCTACAATTTTAACAATATCACATTAAGCTCATACCATATCACATCATAAAGTTTTAGTGCTGCTGAGTCAACAAAAGTCAAGTTGAGAAAGAACGGCCACGCTAATGTAGCATATACAAAAACACATGTTTTTATTTGTTAACTGTAAAGATAAGGAGAAATCAACATTAATAAATAAAATTGATCTATCAACGATTTCCCAGTGATGGTCAACAGCGTGATCGATAGAAAAAGTGAATTAGATAAAAAATGTTTACTAAATATTTACTTAAAGACGTTTATGTATGTATGAAGTCTAGGCATTCGTGATAAAAAAGTACATACATACATATGTAGGTACATATTTGCTTTACAACAAAGTTAATCTTGTAACAAGTTTTGTTGTTTACTTTTTCTACTCGTAAACTAAATATCAAACCAAAGCGCCAAAACATTTAACGACCGCTACAAAAGGGAGCATTTAGAGCAGCGAACTGGCAATTGACAACATTATTAGCTATGACAGCAACCAGCGATATCGGGCAATAAGCAGCAGCTAACAAGAGCGGTAACAAGCAACGTTACAATTGAAAAGGTAAATAAACCGATTGACATCTTCATCATAAATAAATGTTGTAGCTAGAAAAATGAACAACAAAAACACACACTCGAATTATTGTTAGCAATAAAAAAATAGGAGAGTGGGAAAACCTTTCCATAAAAACTGTAGCAAT
>CAXKVI010000507.1:0-2500 GCA_964058755.1 Campiglossa producta | reverse complement strand
AAAAACTTGCACTACGTTCAGACTCTCGTGAACATCTTTTATTTGATACCCATATTGTAAAATCAATTTCTAAGCTGTCTCCTGTCTATCTCCTGTGTATCCTCAAATATTTGTATATTCACTTTCAGGACTTTTATTAGATTACAACTAGTCTAGTTATAAAATTACTAGGCAGTTTAATGTAGATATGTGAAGAATTTCAGACTTAGAACAAAGAAGAGAGCACATCTGGAAGATAATCCTTTTTCGTCCATGAAAAGCATTCCAAATTAGGTGCAGATGTTTCTCTCCAAGCGCATTAAAAGCCGCTCAGAAACCAAAAGCAATCAAAACAGTGCAACTCTTCGCTCCCATTCAAATGCGAAAACAAACCAAACAAATTGGCAAAATTCAAAGGGTTGTCATGGCAGCGATTGACAAATATTGCAGAACAAAGCCCCAACCAACGACAACGAATTTTAGCCAACATAGAGAATATTGAATATTGATATAAGTGAAAATATGCATTTGCTAGGCAGGGCAATGTGCGATATGAAAGGCAATGTGCATGTAATATTTGTTAAGTAGGTATACAAAGGGTTCAAAGGTTGATAGTTCAATAATGGATTGTTGACATTTGTATACAATATGCAATAATCATACTTACAATATTGGCACACAAATTTTAACGATTTTATGGTAAATGAGTAAAGGTAATATAAGAGAATTGCTTTATTTTTCTCTCCCTAAAGAAAAAACGAAGTGCCGTATGGGCATCAGTCTATACTCTATGCCCTATGTATGTCTTTATATTCTTTAGATGCAAGAGAAGTCCGCTTAAATCCGGAACTTCAGATGGTCTTCAGTTTGTTCTTCCTGTTAGGCTATTTGCTTCGTAGATCCTATGATATCCTTCCTTAATTAAAAAAAATAAATAAAATCATACTGTTCCTTTTCATATACTTATATTCTCTTTCATCCTCTCCATTCTTCTCTTTCAATTACTTCCATCCATCTTACTCCCCATTTATTTTTAGATTTCCTTTTCCATCAACATCTCTTTCCATTTTCTGTCGCCTTTTCTCTTTAGTTTCAATTCTGTTTATCGTTTCCTTCACGTACTAGTTCTACTTCTTATTCCAATTTTAGTTTTAGTTCCACTAATACTAGTTCTAGTTATAGTTCTAATTCTTATTCTAGTTCGAATTTTAGTTCTTTTTTAGTTCTAATTCTTGTTTAATAGGTACTAGTTCTAGTTTTAGGTCTAGTTCTTTTTGTAGTTCTAGTTTTAGTTTTCAAAATTTTATTTCTAGTTCCAGTTGCCGCTCAGTTTCTAGTTCTAAATGTGGTTCAAGTTCTAGTTTTAGTGTTAGTTCTATGCATTCTATACATCTAGTTTAAGATCCAGTTTTTCTTCTTAAATTAACCTTTAATTTTATTACCAGTTCTAGTTCTAACTCTTGTTCTAGGTATACTTCTAGTTTTAGTTCTTATTCTTTTCCTAGTCTTAATTTTAGCTTTAGTTATATTTTGGTTGTAATTCTTGTTTTAGTGGGCTCTAGTTCTAGTTGTTTTTCTCGTTCTAGTTACAGATCCAGTTGCAGTTCTAATTCTAAGTGTTATTCTATTTCTTTTAGTAGTTGTAGCTCTATTGTTAATAATAGCTCCAATTGTACTTCAAGTTCTAGTTGTAACTCAGTTTCTTGTTCTAGATATTGTTCTAGTTTTATTGTAGTTTTAATGGAAGTTCTAACTTTAGATCTTCAGCTCTTCTGATCCATCTCAATCTTTAATTTTAGTTCTAGTTTTATTTTAGTTTTAGTACTACTTCTAGTTTTAATGTTAGTTGTAGTTCTAGCTCTACAAGTTCCAGTACTCCCTCTCCGTATCCATCTATAGACTTGATTGTTGTATTGTTTTCTCTTTAGGTCTAGTTCTAGTTCTAGTTTCAGTTCTAGATCGCCTTTCCCAACTCCATCACAACTCGTCCTCTCTCTCGCTTATCCCTTGCCTTCTATCGCCTCCAGCCTCAAAGGTTGGGATACCGAAATCCGTGAGTCTTATTTTCCTATTTCTTGCAGTCGCTAATTAGACGTAGAATTATTTCTGCCAAATTCCTACTCACTACTCTCTCGGTACTACAAAATTTGATTTCTTTGGGATTAGACATATGCCGTTCCATAGAAAGGTTTCTCAATATTTACCGGAAGACCGAGAAGCATTAAGCACTTGAACTGTATGGACATCAAACAGATGTCGCCAGCAGGTTAAGTATATAAAAATGTGTTCTAAAAAATGCTTCAACTACAAAGACAACAAGGATTGCACAAATGAAGAAACTGAGAAAAAAACCTTAAAAAAACACGCACACAGAAAAAAATCAAATACTCCTGCGTGGGCGAGAAAAGACATATTGTCGAAAATAAAGCATTTCTAGATCTTCATATCACTTTAAGTGTGTTTGCGTATTTTTTTTTTTTACCATCAACATAGCACGTGCTGTGCCGTCTTACATCTGTGG
>CAXKVI010000506.1:0-26377 GCA_964058755.1 Campiglossa producta | reverse complement strand
ACGAAACATGGTCGTATCCGGCACCAGGTTCAAGCATAAAAAGATCCATCAAGCCACATGGCTATCGCCAGATCGGAAAACACGCAACCAGATCGATCACTTTGTGATAGACGGACGGCACGCTTCCAGCGTTATCGACGTACGTACGATGAGGGGCCCGAACATCGACTCCGATCACTACTTGGTAGCAGCCAAGATTCGTACCCGCCTAAGTACAACAAAAGAGGCGCCACAAAAAACGCAAGGAAAGCTGGACGTCGAAAAACTGCAGTCACAACAGGCAGCCAATGATTTCGCAGAACGATTCGCACACCTGCTCTCTGAGGGTACAATTCAACCCAACGGAGTGCATGAACAGTGGGAACATATCTCCGGAGCACTTCGTACCGCAGCCGAAGAAGTAATTGGATTACGGCAAGTGAAAAAAAAAAAACAGCTGGTACGGTGAGAGAGAGTGCAAAGACGCAGTCAAAAGAAACGACGATGGCTATAAGGCGACGTTAAAAGTGAATTCAACGAGGTGCGTGTGTGAACACTACCGTGAGATGAAGAGGGAAGCGAGACGACTTTTCCGGGCGAAGAAAAGGGAAGCGGAAAAGCGCAAATCGAAGAGCTTGAAATGCTAGCCAGCAGAAGCAACGTCCGAAAACTTTATCAAAAAACCCGACGAATGACGGAAGGTTTTAAACCTGGGCGAAACTCCTGTAAAAATGACAACGGCGACCTGGTGGCAGATGTTCACAGAGGAACAGAGCAATAATCCAGAGAAGAGGACGAACCCGACCCCACAATCGAAGACGATGGAATCGAAGTTCCACAACCCGACTATAACGAGGTGCGAATAGCTATATCACGGCTAAAAAACAATAAAGCGGCGGGTGCTGATGGCCTGCCCGCTGAGCTATTCAAATGCGGCGGCGAGGAGCTGGTAAGGTGTATGCACCAGCTCTAGTGCAGAATATGGTCGGATGAATGCATGCCTGCATCTACCATCGACCAGATTTTTACAATACGCCAAATCTTGGAAAAACCCGTTAGAAAAGGATCGACACACACCATGTCTTTGTTGATTTTAAAGCCGCCTTCGACAGCACGAAAAGGAGTTGCCTATATGCCGCTATGTCTGATTTTGGTTTCCCAGCAAAACTTATACGGCTGTGCAAAATGACGCTGAGCAACACCACCAGCTCGGTCAGAATTGGGAAGGAGCTCTCCGAGCCGTTCGAAACTAAGCGAGGTTTCAGGCAGGGCGACCCCCTATCGTGCGATTTCTTTAATTTGATGTTGGAGAAAATAATTCAAGCCATTGTGTATCAATACCAAGTGTGAACTCTTCTTTTGACAACACACATTAAAATGTCGGTTTGTTTACATCCTGCACATATTAAAATGTCGCCAGCACCGAATATCAGAAAAGCAAATGGCGTTGTTTAACATCCTGCACACATCAACATGGCGGTCTCCTATCTTTTACCTAATGGTAGAAAGAGATGGGAAGATAGAAAGAAGTGAGACAAAAAAGGAAATTAAAAACAGGTGACTAAACTCACTTTGAAGTTTTCACGACTATGTCTATGATATCACACTTGTTATTAACCACAATCTCAAACAGGTGTTAAACTCATTTTGGAATTTTGACGTCTATGCAGAAGAGTTTACACTTGGTATTGATACACAATGATTCAAGCTGCAGAACTTAATCGCGCTGGAACAATATATTACAAGAGCGTACAACTGTTGGCGTATGCCGACGACATCGACATCATTGGCCTCAACAACCGCGCCGTAACTTCTGCGTACTCCAAATTAGAAAAAGAAGCGGAAAAATGGGTTTGGTGGTGAACGAAGGTAAAACGAAGTACCTGTTGGCATCATGCAAAGAGTCAGCGCATTCGCGTCTTGGCAACCACCCCACTGTTGGCAGCAATAATTTCGAGATAGTAAGGGACTTTGTATACCTGGGAAGCAGCATTGATACTGACAACAATGTAAGCCTGGAAATCCATCGAAGAATAACTCTTGCAAGCAAATACTACTTGGGGCTGAGTAGGCAATTGAGAAGTAAAGTCCTTTCTCGACGAACAACAACAACACTCTATAAGTCACTCATCGTACCCGTCCTGCTATATGGTGCAGAAGCATGGACACTGCCAGCTTCTGACGAGGCGGCTTTGGGAGTATTCGAGAGAAAAATTCTTCGATAAATTTATGGATCGCTAAAAGTTGGCGACGGCGAGTACCGAAGAAGATATAATGATGAGCTGTATGAGCTTTACGCAGACGTCGACATAGTTTAGCGAATTAAAAACCAGCGGCTTCGCTGGCTAGGTCACGTGGTGCGAATGAACGAAGACGCTCCGGCCCTGAAGGTATACTTATCGGCACCCGCCGGTGCACAGAGCCAACAATGCCTAATAAAGTAGAACAAAAGTCATAAGATATCTCTATAGATTTTCTTCAAGAAGATGTGCTTCTTATTATTGTAGAGACAGTCTTTTTAATGTTATTAAGAAGAATTTCTTTTTAATATTTTAAATGAAAAATAAAATGATATTGCCCTCACCGAGAATCGAACTTACAATTTTCGGAATGATAAACCCAGCTGTTAACCATCAGGCCATCGCTCACTTTTGATTTCTAGCATCTAATTACTGATATGTGTATAGTTGTTAATGGTTCAAAGGAAAATCTCATAAATATAATTGAAAAGATTTCTTTTTAACATTTCTAATTAGGAAAAAAAGAGAGGGAATCGAAATTACAATTTTTCGAATGCTAAACCCAGCTGCTAACCATCCGCCCATCGTATACTAATAATTGCCAGCGTCTAACTACACCTTTGTACTAAATGTATAGTTTTTTCAATAAGAATTTCTTCTTAAAACCAAAAAGATTTCCCTATAGTTTTTTCTTCGTTTCCACCGTTGCGACTACCCCTTTGCCCCAAACCTGATCATGAAGACAATCTTATTAATTTTATTAGGTATTTTTGGCTCTGTGTGGAAGTAGAGGAAGAGGGAGGCCACCTCTCCGATGGCAGGACCAAGTGCCCGGGTAGAAAATAATCTAGGCAAATCTATTCTTAATCTAGGCGCTGGCTAGATTTCCCTACAATAGACAATTCGACCTTGGGCCTGCCAGGGCTCTGGAATGGAAAGCATATGTTTTGAAATTTACGGGCAATTTATGGATTATTCTGTAAGGGGACTGCCGAGTTTTGCATACCTTGCCCCTGCTCAGTTTTTCCAATCCAGGGCCTAAATATTTTATCTATATTGGGGCGGCCTAATTTTTCCAATCCAGCGCCAGGGTAGTTTTTCCACGATTATAAAATTTAATTAAAGTGGTTCATTTTCCGAACAAATTTCATGCGTTGTGACAGCTGAATGGATAGAGACGATGACTGTTATGTGAAGGTGCCTGAGTTCAATGCTGGCTCAGGGACAATGAATTTTTTTAATTGATTATTAAATGTATGTGAAATTTAATTCAAGTTGTTCATTTGCAGAAAATATTTCAATGATTGAAATAGCCCAGTGGACAGAAAAGACAACTGGGATGTAAAGGCGCCCGGGTTCAATGCTGACTGAAAGGCAATGAATTATTTTATTTCTTAGCTGGCATTGCCTTGGAAAAACTAGGCAGGGCCTAGATTAGCATTACCCGACAGGCCCTTTATTAAAAAGCATTAACAAACAGATAAGGGCCTGTGTAAACTTTCCTTGGCAGGCCAATGATTTTAAAAGGGAAAATCTTGTCAGGCCCTAGGCTAAATTTCACAGATTTTCTACCCGGGTAAGTAAGTAAATCTGATTCTGACGTCCGTTAAACACTTTTTCAAAACTTTAGTATCAAAATTGCGAGCCATCCATAAATTACGTGACACGAATTTTAGGAATTTTGAACCATCCTTGTCACAGGTTGTCACATTTGGGCACGTTTAGCTGCAACTCTTTGAGGACGAATTTTTGCTATAGATAACTTACAATAGTAGGGTTGTGGTTATTTGTTGGTTTGCTATGCTACTTGCTATGGCGATTTCAGAAAGTCGGTAACTTTCTGGTGCATTTTGTATCATTTTGTCAAGCCATATGTAATTGATTATGAATACCGCTATTAAATTAGGTATTAATAAATATACAGTGTACGCACAGAGCCAAAAATGCCTAATAAATAAGATTGTCTTTATGAACGGTTTTCAGGCTCAGGGGTAGTCAAGACGGCGGAAACGAAAAAAAAACCATACGCAAATCTATTTGGTTTAATGAGGAAATTCTTATTGATATTATCAAGTGCAATTTCTTCTTTTTTCTTTGCGTTTTCTTTTTATATGTGTTATTAATAAGAAAATCTTCTCGAAATTTCTGTCAAAATATTGAAAAAAAGCTGAAAGAGAAAAACTTCTTATTTTAATAAGATGATCTTAGGGTTCCTAACAATAAGATTTGACTTATTAATGTTTTCAAAGGGAAAACATATTTCCGGGTAATTGTATGTGTTAATAAGACAAATCTTCTTGTTAGGAACCCTAAGATCGTCTTATTAACACATACAATTACGCGGAAATATGTTTTCCCTTTGAAAACATTAATAAGTCGAATCTTCTTGTTAGGAACCCTAAGAAATCAGTACGTTTTTTGCAAGATTTCTCTTTGTAAAGATTAATAAGATTTTCTCTTCAAAAATAAAAAGAACTTCTTCTTGAAGAAAATCTATAGAGATATCATATGACTTTTGTTCTATTTTATTAGGCAGTGTTGGCTCTGTGCGACAAAACTAAAGCACATAATGTCGCTCAGCTAAATTTGGTTGAAAAAAGATTCTATGTGCAAGTCTTAAATTTTGCATTTCTATTTATTGATGAAGGGCATATATTAGTTATTAGAAATATGAAACAAAAAACCCAGTTTCATGCATAGTGTATCAGTACAGTATTGGTACACTATGGTTTCATGGTCCATTAAAATAAATTAAATATACTTTTCAGGTTAACTAAAAAATTTGTGCGACAAAACTAAAGCACAAATTAAAGTAGGTCCGGTTTTTTTCTTAAATGTGTGCAAAAAAATGTAAAATGGAGATTAACGTGACCAATGAGACTCCCGCCGATCTTTTTCTAGCAATTTTGAAATTTGGTTCCATTGTTTCATACAGCCGTTAAAGGAAATTTTATGTTTTAAAAAAATTGCCCAAAATAATGGTTTCGTGGCACTTTTGCCACATTTTTTTTTAATTCGTTAAAAAATAAATCAGCAAATATCACCGCAAAATGATTCAACTGAGTAGGCAATTGAGAAGTAAAGTCCTCTCTCGAAGAACAAAGATCACGCTCTATAAGTCTATCATCATACCTGTCCTGATGTATGGTTCAGATTCTCATGGACAATGTCAAGAGAAGATGAGATGGCCCTTGGAGTATTTGAGAGAAAAGTTCTCCGGAAGATTTATGGTCCTTCCCGTGATGCCAACGGCGAGTAATGACGAGCTGTACGAGCTTTACGCAGACCTGACCATAGTCCAGCGAATTAAATCCCAAAGGCTTCGCTGGCTGGGTCATGTTATGCGAATGGACAAAGAAGCTCCAGCACAGAAGGTTTTCCTATCGTCACCTGAATTCGGCAGCAGAGGAAGGGGGAGGCCTCGCCTGAGATGGAAACAACAGGTGGAGGATGACTTGAACTCCCTTTGGGTTTCCAATTGGCGTCAGTTATCGCTAAAAAGGAATGACTGGCGTGCTTTGATAGGCAACGGCCAAAATCGCTTAGGCGGTTAACCGCCAATAAATGATGATGATGATAATTATTACTTCTTAATTTTTAAAAATTTTACTCATCCATAATTATTAATTTTGATTTTTAAAATTTTCCATCACGCCATAATCATTATCTTCGAATTTTACAAATTTTACTCAACCATAATTATTATTTTCGATTTTTTGAATTTTGAATTCTTATGATTTTTAGTTTTCGTTCTGGAAATAATAATTATGGCTTGATTTTTATTTTTTTTGCTCAAAATAAAACTCAAAACGTCATATCTCCTGAACCATGAGGAGTTCCGGTCTAAAAATTTACACGAATGTACCTCTTTCTCTGAAGTATCTGATCCTATACATAATTAATTCAAAAATTGACTATACATGATGGAAAAAAGGCATACGAGGATGTATGTCGTCGATTGGATAAATTAATGTCGAATGTTGAAATTTTGCCAATTTGAGTTAATAATGCAGTTATACTAAGCTGATGAAGATGTTTCAAATGGATTTTTACGTTTTTTTATAACTCTTTCAGCTTCCGAAATACTACGATAAATGTAGTCATATGCACAAGGTCACAAGCGATTTCTTCTGATTTCTCTAAAACCGAGGCTCCATATAACATATGGCTTTCATTTATCGTCTTACTTTCATACCCCTTCTCCACTAGTTATAGTCGATTTTTGAATTACTTATGTATGTAATCAGATACTTCAGAGAAAGAGGTACATTCGTGTAAATTTTCAGACCGAAACTGCTCATGGTTCAAAAGAGCGAAAAATAAAAATCATAAGAAAATGATTACGCAGATTCAAAATTCAAAAATCGAAAATAATAATTATGGTTGAGTAAAATTTATAAAAATTATAGGTAATGATTATGGCTGAGGAAAATGATAAAAAGTAAGAAGTAATAATTATGCTTGAGTAAAAATGATTAAAATCAATTCATGATAATTATCCGTGATCAAAAACATTTAAATCGGGAAATAATTATTATTTATGATTTAAATTATTAATACTCAAAAAAATTTCACTCAAGATATAATGATTATCTTTGATTAATATGGATAAAACTCAAAAAATATAAATCATTGCAGATTGCTAAAGGTTATACCTGTAGAAGTATGGTGGTATTTGTAAAATTGTTTTGCGATGTTTAGAACATTCTGATTTTTTTAGTTGAAAAAATGAAGAATAATAATTATTTTCCGTCTCTGACTAATATATGCCCTTCATCAATAAATAGAAATGCAAAATTTAAGACTTGCACATATAATCTTTTTTCAACCAAATTTAGCTGAGTGACTTTATGTGCTTTAGTTTTGTCGTACACTGTAGATCATAGACCGGCAATTCCTTTCCTGGGAGGAAAACTCTAATGCTTTAACATAGTAAGCGCTCTCTCCGTGCCGACCACTGCTGTAGATCAAGTACGTAGATTTTTATAGTTTTGTATTCACATCTAAATTTCGCGTTTAAGTATTTTATGTTTTAACTTGTGATGTCACAAAACTTTTGACCCCACCTGCCCTTTGTCACATATTGTCACATTTTGGTGATATCCTCCCTCTCCATAAACGTGTGACGTAATTTATGGATGACCCCTTGCAAAAACGCCAATAATTTAAATCTTAGTACAATTTTGCAATTTATTCTAAGATTTTAGAGTAATAGCGTTAAACGGGCCTTGGATGCCATTGGAATTTTGTTTTATGTGGTCGGTCCCAAACACTCCGTACAACCCGTTTCACGGAAAGTTAGATTTAAATTTACATATTTATATAGCGACCCGCTTGATCCAAGACAGACACCACCTTGCAGCCGTATCTCATGATGACAGACGCTGCTGATGAAATCCTCTGACAAGCCTTTAAACCGATTATGTCTGAGTGGCTTTGCCTGGTTGTCGCCTTCTCACATTAGTTTATCACCGAACGGATGTTCAGTGGATATCCAGTAGGGCTCTTGATTCTAATCGATTACTCGACTAGTCGATTAGTCGAGTAGTCGATTACCAACTTTTGCGCTGTTTGAAAATCGAATAGCAGATATTCGATTTCAGCTAGTCGACTAGCTGTCACTAATCGAATACTAACGATTAAATCGGGTTCCCAGTTTTTACCCGGGTTTTACCCGGGTAATAAGGCGGCAAATTTCCACTGTAATTCGCATGCATGTTAAAGTGGTATCTGCCATTTTCGCCCATTTATTTACTTCATTTCTTTGAAATTAAAAAAAAATGTAACAGGAGCACAGAATATTTGTGTAGGTAGATATCAAGGCGAATTCATACAGGTGTGTTCGAGCGAATTAAGATCTACACACACGTACACACTCCTTGTAACTGAAAATGTCAGACAAAGCAACAACATAAGCAATTTGACAGCTACAGTTCGATTTTGAAGGAAGAAGAAGAAACCATATGGTGGGAGGATGCCACCTGTAATGAATTCGCCTTGGTAGATATACAAAAATTAAAATTTGAAAAATGTATGTATGTTTGTAGCAATATTTGTATGAATGTAGATAAAAAAGTTTGAAAATTTTTTTTCATACTGCAACATGTTCTATGTCAATATTATTCTTTTAGGTTTAAGTGCGCAATGTACGCATCTTTCTCTTATTCTACGTCGCCGTTTGCAAAAAGATAGTTGAAGGATTGATTCGTGGGGCAAAAAAAAAAGAAAAAGTACATTCAAATACACCTAATTTTCGAAAGAACTCAAAAATTACAAACATTACATATAGCGTTTTGATGTATTACCTAAAATATACGGGAACATTAGAGTGGCAAAAAAAGTTCCACACTTTCTATCGGAATGATTAAGCTTGAGAATTTATTTTTTTTTTTTTGTAGTAAAAATGCTTCTGCCGGCAAATGGAAGATTTCCAATGAAAATAAAAAGCAAATTTGACATGTGAGAAATTATAAGAACCTGCAACTCTAGTGTCTTAGTTTCTGTTTGAAAACTTTAGATTTGTAACAAACTTTTAAAATTGTTATTTGTTTCATGCGCTGCTAAGTGCTCTCCAATGCTGCTGTTATGTCAGGCCGAGTTAAAATACAGGAGATGATTGAAACACGAGCTTTTAATCCAATTTAAGATTGTATAATTCTCCCTTTAAAACCTGATGTGGTTTTTTAATATAAAAGTCGCTGGGAATTATTTGGAACGCATAATAATAAAAAAAACATGCTCGTAAAATTTCTGGAATCAGCGCTTTTCGAAATTGATTATTGAATAAATATTTTATAAATTTTAAGGAAACATTTCAGCACACGCTAATAATATTTGACAAGTATCAGGAGCACAGAATTTCAATGTAAGCAAAGTATACAAAAAAAAAATTCAATAAACTGGTATGTACAGATGGGGGTTGGTGGGGCAACTACTCCCACTGTTAAATTGCATTTCGAAAATATCGTTGTGTATAAGAAAAGAACTGAAAGCTAGTAGAATGCGTGTTATTAACGTTAATATTATTATCAATATTATTGCAGTATTGCAGTCAAGTTACTTTATTTATGCTCTGATGCTGATACTTAAGAGATAATGGGGTCTATCAGCTATTCCGGCGGAGCTCCCGGCAGGAATAAAGGAAATAGAGTCAATAAAGATAACATCGAAATTATCGAAACATACCGCCAAATTCTCTTAAAATCGTTGGAATTCCCTCAAGATCTGTTACATTTTCTCCCGCCGGGAGCTCCGTCGGAATAGCTGATAGACCCCAATATGCAACAATAATTGCATACTTCATTTTCATGTAGCGACTGATGAGCTTGTGATGAGCAACATATTGTCAACATTTTATTAACCCTGCTGCCGTAACGTACGTCTTCGAGGCATATCGACTTTTTTCTTGTTGATCTCCCTCTCGCAATTACTCTGTAAGCTAACTCATACTCGCATTTATCTCCGTCGTTACTTACAGCGTGGCAGTGATGGTTGATTTTGCAGAGTAGGTTTCTTATTTCATGATATATGGTTATAACATACGCCTGAGAGACGTATCGTTATGAATTAAGGGGTAAAAAATAACGTTATGAAAGCAGGGTTAAACGAAAGCGCGAAATTTTGCCGAAGAACATGATGCTCTGTCATAAAAAGTAGCACTGCTACTACCAACGCGGCTCGAACACAGCCCATATTTTTTTTGCGGGACGCTACTGGAATAATTTTTAAAAATTTTTGACAAGCGGCCATGTTTTTCTTCAAACGTACAATACAGATTTACTCACATAAAAAAGTTCTCACACCAAACCCTGTAGGGAATTCATATAACTCCAAGTCAACTAATAGTTCTTTATTTTTCAGTGTTCATAGCACTTTTATTAGAGCGTCTCGAACTTACAGGCAAAAAAGGACGGCCGTACCTCCCCTCATACACAATGTTTTTGAAAAACATTAAAAAAAAAAAATTTTTTTTGGCAAGCCTAGTGTCGTCTAATTACATTTTTCTTCAAATCTTTGGCATTTGTTGTGGGATTTTAAAGTTTGACACATAAATATTTTCGTCTCAAAGAGGAGGTTTTTTCTCAAGAAAGTTCATTGAGCTCATGCGTTTCGTTGTGGTACCACACTCGACTGAGATGGAAACAACAGGTGGAGGATGACTTGAACTCCCTTGGGGTTTCCAATTGGCGTCGGTTATCGCTAAAAAGGAATGATTGGCGTGCTCTGATACGAAACGGTAAAAAGCCGCTTAGGCGGGTTGTCGTCATTATGACGAAAGCAAAGATTAGAATTTCAGGTAAAAAAAGTATCTTTTTTAAGTCAGCTTTTGATTTCATTGAAAATTTGTATGATGTCAGCATTGATCTGGCTTAGAACACCGGTTTCGACCTTAACTGAGGCCTGGACAGCTACATATGAGTGCATGATAAAACCAAACCAAAAACGTAAATAAATTATTATTAATATCTCATAACTAAGTTTGATTAGTTAACTAAAACAAGTACTTATATGTATAGAAATCTGTAGATATTTGGTATTTGAGAAAAGGTTTCGAAAAAGCAATTGCTCTTTTTTATTAATTTATACCAATGGTACAATGAACAGGTAGGATGAAAATAAATAATAATAGTTGATTTGGAGTTATATGAATTCCCTACAGGGTTTGGAGACAGCATTTCTTTATGTAAGTATGTAATTATGTCACAAATATTGTACTATTGAAAAAAACATGGCCGCTTGTCAAAAATTTGAGAAAATTATTTCAGTAGCGTCCCGTATAAAAAAATATGGGGTGTGTTGAATAAAATGTTGACAATCTGTTGCTCACCACAAGCTCTTCAGTCGCTACATGAAAATGAAGTACGAAATTATTGTTGCATATTGGGGTCTATCAGCTATTCCGACGGAGCTCCCGGCGGGAGAAAATGTAACAGATCTTGAGGGAATTCCAACGATTTTAAGAGAATTTGGCGGTATGTTTCGATAATTTCGATGTTATCTTTATTGACTCTATTTCCTTTATTCCTGCCGGGAGCTCCGCCGGAATAGCTGATAGACCCCATTATCTCTTAAGTATCAGCATCAGAGCATAAATAAAGTAACTTGACTGCAATACTGCAGTAATATTGATAATAATATTAACGTTAATAACACGCATTCTACTAGCTTTCAGTTCTTTTCTTATACACAACGATATTTTCGAAATGCAATTTAACAGTGGGAGTAGTTGCCCCACCAACCCCCATCTGTACATACCAGTTTATTGAATTTTTTTTTTGTATACTTTGCTTACATTGAAATTCTGTGCTCCTGATACTTGTCAAATATTATTAGCGTGTGCTGAAATGTTTCCTTAAAATTTATAAAATATTTATTCAATAATCAATTTCGAAAAGCGCTGATTCCAGAAATTTTACGAGCATGTTTTTTTTATTATTATGCGTTCCAAATAATTCCCAGCGACTTTTATATTAAAAAACCACATCAGCTTTTAAAGGGGGAATTATACAATCTTAAATTGGATTAAAAGCTCGTGTTCAATCATCTCCTGTATTTTAACTCGGCCTGACATAACAGCAGCATTGGAGAGCACTTAGCAGCGCATGAAACAAATAACAATTTTAAAAGTTTGTTACAAATCTAAAGTTTTCAAACAGAAACTAAGACACTAGAGTTGCAGGTTCTTATAATTTCTCACATGTCAAATTTGCTTTTTATTTTCATTGGAAATCTTCCATTTGCCGGCAGAAGCATTTTTACTACAAAAAAAAAAATAAATTTTCAAGCTTAATCATTCCGATAGAAAGTGTGGAACTTTTTTTGCCACTCTAATGTTCCCGTATATTTTAGGTAATACATCAAAACGCTCTATGTAATGTTTGTAATTTTTGAGTTCTTTCGAAAATTAGGTGTATTTCAATGTACTTTTTCTTTTTTTTTTGCCCCACGAATCAATCTTTCAACTATCCTTTTTCAAACGGCGACGTAGAATAAGAGAAAGATGCCTCCATTGTGCACTTAAACCTGAAAGAATAATATTGACATAGAACATTTTGCAGTATGAAAAAAAATTTTCAAACTTTTTTTTATCTACATACATACAAATATTGCTACAAACATACATACATTTTTCAAATTTTAATTTTTGTATATCTACCTACACAAATATTCTGTGCTCCTGTTACATTTTTTTTAAATTTCAAAGAAATGAAGCAAATAAATTGGCGAAAATGGCAGATACTACTTAAACATGCATGCGAATTACAGTAAAAATTTCCCGCCTTATTACCCGGGTCTTCAGACGAGTAATCGACTAGTCAAAAGCAACTATTCGACTAGTCGATTAGTGATAATCGAATATTTTTGGAAACGACTAGTCGAAATCGATTATTCGACTAATCGATTTGTCGATTATCAAGAGCCCTACGATTTTGCCCGCGACAATTTTCGAGTTGTCGGGTTTGATTCTATTTCGTAACGCGGCTTTAATTTGACTAACGGAATTTACCTCGGTTGGAATCGCTTCACGCGCTTTACCCTCAAGTTTGGATTTCAAAAATGCTATAAAAGTTGTAGTTAAATTTTCATCTGTTAAATCTTCTATTAATCTAATTTTATCTATAAATGATTCAAGTGCTAGAGGATCACCGCTATAGTTTTCTCGTATAATAGTAGCACACATGCTAATGAAGGATTTCTTCTGCTCTGGTGTAGCCATGTTTTGATCGATCAGATCCGAAAGTTGATTGAAAAAATTTGAATTTAAATTATCACTGTTTTGATCGTTAAGATTATAGTTTATATTTGAAGAATTTTGGCTAACACTATTTGAGTCTCCGAAACCGGCAAAGTCTTGCGACAATGAAAGCCTATTTTCCTGATTTATGACCGTGGAGGTCGATGATGCAGATGAACTGCTAGAGCCTGAATCTGAATTTATGGATTCGGAATCGGAGTCGGACTTGGGATTCCTGGAAACTGTCTTATTGCTCCTAAGTTCCATATGAACTTAAGAACAATGACGAAAAATTTGAATTGAACTGACTTTAAATCAACTACATTAAATATATTTGGAAAACTTTTAACTTGAGAAAACTATTCGAGGCTTTAGAGTTGTTCGAAATTTAAAATGACTGAAATTGTATTTAAGTTTATTTTAGGCAAAATGAAATTTTAATTTAAGTAACAACGAGGCGATTCACAAAAAGGCACAAAAATCTATTTAACTGAAAAACTATTGATTTATTTTATTATTGATTTTTGAATTTGATATTGATGATTGAAAATTTAAAATGCAAAATATTGATGAATGTATGGATTGGGCTATGGAAACGGACGCACCGTTTTTATTCAAAATGTATATATTTGGTTGTTATACAGTACCACCGTGTAATCAAAAAACGTATATATTTGGGTTATACAGGACCACCGTTTGTGAACAAATTTATATATTTGGTTGTTGTACTGGACCACCGTTTATCGTAAAAATGTGTATTCGGTTATGCGGAACCACCGTTTCAAAAAAAAAATCAAAAAATTTGAAAAAAATTTTAATTGAAAAATAAGAAAAATATAAATTGAAAAATTAGGAAAACTGAATTGAATTGAAGGAAAACTTTTAATCGATTTGATAATTATAATATATAAGTGTAATAACAAACATATATATTAATAACATATATATAATATATGTAAAATAATTAAAATAATTTATGTATATAATAAATATGTGTAATTATCAAAACGAGAAAAATTTGAATATAAATTATTAAAGAAATAACTTGAAATTGCGAAAAAAAAATGTCCTAAATATTTACATGTACATAAGCAGAAAAAACCGTAAAAAACTACATATGTAGACATAAATACTTATTCTGCTGCCGGCTTCTATCACGCTGACGCTGCCGCTGCTACCGCTGCCGCTTCTTCTTTGGTGTGCTGCTGTTGCCGAAGCCCTTGGATATTTGTTGCTGCTTGACGATTGTGTGGCGAGATGTTTTAAGGCGTTTTAAGTGTGTGTGGCTAACTGTTGTGTGGTGGCTCTATGAAGCCGTTATTTTCTTGATTCGGCGCCGTTATCGCGCTGGCTAATGCGTACAGTTTACTGACGATTTAAAAAGTTGATTTTACTTCTGTTTCCTTTAGAATTTGTTATTATATCTATTTAAAGTTTCTATTATTTCCGTATTCTTAGTTTTTAGATTTATATTCGTAGATTTTGTTTTACTTTCGTAGCTTTATTTGCTTACGTTATTGCCTTTTTAGTGAAAATTTACTTCAGTACTTTTTTAGTTTAATGTATTATGCTCGTAGATTTTCCGATTCATCATCATTTATTGGCGCTTAACCGCCTAAGCGATTTTGGCCGTTGCATATCAAAGCACGCCAGTCATTCCTTTTTAGCGATAACTGACGCCAATTGGAAACCCCAAGGGAGTTCAAGTCATCCTCCACCTGTTGTTTCCATCTCAGTCGAGGCCTCCCCCTTCCTCTGCTGCCGAATTCAGGCGACGATAGGAAAACCTTCTGTGCTGGAGCTTCTTTGTCCATTCGCATAACATGGCCCAGCCAGCGGAGTCTTTGGGCTTTAATTCGCTGGACTATGGTCAGATCTGCGTAGAGCTCGTACAGCTCATCGTTAAATTTCCTTCGATACTCGCCGTTGGCATCACGGGAAGGACCATAAATCTTCCGGAGAACTTTTCTCTCAAATACTCTAAGGGCCATCTCATCTTCTCTTGACATTGTCCATGAATCTGAGCCATACATCAGGACAGGTATGATGAGAGACTTATAGAGCGTGATCTTTGTTCTTCGAGAGAGGACTTTACTTCTCAATTGCCTACTCAGTCCAAAGTAGCACTTGCTGGCAAGAGTGATAAAAAGATTTTCCGATTATTTCCGTATATTTAGTTGCTCGTATTAAAATATGTATGTATCTGTAGATTTTAGATCATTTAGTTATGTTGCATTATTTCTGCAGAAATTAGTTTTATTTCATTATAATAGAAGACTTTTTTTCCAATTATTTCTGTAAAAATTAGTTTTATTTTATTATAATAGAAGACTTTTTTTCAATTATTTCTGTATAAATTTGTTTTATTTTATTATAATAGATTAAGTTTTAGATTATTTCCGTATAAATTAGTTTTATTTTATTATAGTAGAAGAATTTTTCCAATTATTTCTGTAGCAATTAGTTTTATTTTATTAAAGTTGAAAAAGTTTTAAATTATTTCTGTAGAAATTATACTGTTATTATATTTAGTATAAATTTTCAATTTTTATTGCTGTAGACTTTATTTAATTTAGATAAATTTTTATTTTAATTTGCAAACATTTTTTTCCACCACACACACTAGCACTTGTTGCTTGTACTTACGCCACTCGAACTCTGTCTAAAAAACCGCCACAAAAATTTAACATCACCTCGCTCCGGCTCGCTGCACGGTCGCCATATTGCGCACGTACCTGTGCGCGCTGCCAACAGGTGCTTTGCCAGCCGCCTCATCCATTATGGGCAATTTCCCTGTACTCCTTTAGAGCTGGCTTACCCTAGGGATGTCCCAATCTAGGGTGCCGCCGCCGCCATACGCCAACGCTCCTTTTCTGCATATTTAGTTTAAATTTTTACAACAGCCCGCTTACCACTTTCGCTTTTAAAATTAAAACTTTCAGGAACACGATCCAATTATTTCAAGAGTCAAAATCAGAATGGCGGGTCGCGAATGGCAGTTGTCGATGGCCACCTGCCATTCGTGTCCTTTCATTATTTTATTATTTTCCTCTTATTACATGCATATCGCTTACATACTAATATATATGTATATCTTATTCGCTCTAACAATAAAAGCATCCATTTACAATGATATATAAGAAGAAGATGTGACGTAACGTAACAAGATGATGGATTTTATCCTTACAAAGTTTTTCCAATAATTTAAGATTTTCAATTTTGAAAAAGTGACTAAATGGCCTTTTTTTGGTATTATTTTAGCTGACCTATATTTATAATACCTAAGGTCTAAATTTTTGGTTCGATTTTCAAAAATAAGGTATTGAATTAAAGGTAATAATGCCAAAAAAAATAAAAATTAAGAGGTACATCGTGCTTTATAACGAACAAATTATCAGCTAATCAAAATACTAAAATTTACATCAAGGTATGGGAGCCAAAGACAAAGGTATACGAAGATTTACATATCTATATATATTTATATATGGAGCAATGACACCAGTTACAAATAATATGTTAACTAATAATATGTTAAATCGAGCGATCTTACAGCGCCCACTGATTAGACCAAGGGCGAACAAAAAGAAAATAAAAATAAATAGCATACCTATTACTCTTCATCTGCATAAGCACT
This sequence comes from Campiglossa producta, assembly GCA_964058755.1. Classification (NCBI taxonomy): domain Eukaryota; kingdom Metazoa; phylum Arthropoda; class Insecta; order Diptera; family Tephritidae; genus Campiglossa; species Campiglossa producta. Next base: position 9,789 of record CAXKVI010000506.1, on the reverse strand, counting down.
AAACAAAAACAGCTTGCGAAAATGATACATAAGAAAATATCGGCTTAATCATACACGAAAAACTGGAAGAGTACAAAGCAATACGGATTTAATGACCCGTTTGATATTATCATCAGATCCATTAGTTGCATTTAAAAGAAATATAAAACAGAGAAACAAATATTCGAAGGGTTCTGACCTCAGCTTTAAAAAATATATTGTTGAAAGTGATGAAGCAGACAACGACATGGAATCTTCCAAGACTCTGAAACTGATTCATTATAAAAAATAGTTCTTTTTTTATTCATATAGTCAACAGCGATTATGCTTTATTTTAAATCCATTTCAAAATCAAAGAATTGTATAAAATTAAAATTAAATTATTATTATTATTTAAATTATAGCTAAAAATTATATTTTTCTGAACATTTATAAACAATTATATGCCACATTTCACTTTTATATAATAACGTGCAAAAACCCGGTTTTTTTTCAATGGGTACCCGTTACGAAGAAACCGATTACTTTTTTAAATAAGCGTAATATAGACACTTCAGGTGTTGAGTTTCAATAAGTTCTGGCAATTCCTTGATGATTTATAAACACCACAATCAGCGAGGATTATGCCTTATTTGTCATTCATGTAGCAATGTGAAAAATTTTTTTGGCTGAAATTTGGACCATGTATTATTACCATGAAAAGAAATATTTTCGATTAATTCGTTTTTCAACGAACTTCCCGTTGAGGTAGGATCTTGAAACTTTCGTCCTCGTTTAGTTTTCTACCCCAACGCACTATAATAAAAAAAATAATTCGGATAGGTGGCGCATGGGTAGAGATATTTGAAAAATTCATTTACAGAGATTTTGCTTTCGATTTTGAACTTACTTCCCGTTGAGGTGGGGTTTTGAAATTTTCACCATCGTTGGGGTTTCGCTGACGAAAAAAAAAAATATCTAAAATATTGCTAGATTTGCAAAAATCCAATTATCGCCCTAGTTTAGTCGTTTGTCTTTATTATCATAGAAAGAAGAACGGAATTCGCCGCGTGGTAAGTAAAGTTACTTTTGGAATCATAAATGCTCAGGACAAGCTCTACGTGGAGAAAAATCTATGTAGGCAGAGGAGAAATTATTTTGCAGTTTTTAGTTCATTTTAAAAACATTTTAAATTAAAAATATTTTTTTATTCTATTTTTTTTTTTGGGACTCTATCTCAGACCGGCACCACCTTTCCTTTGGAAAACTTCCTCCAGGTTTTTAAGGTGTTTCTCAAAGCTTTTTCCAAGCACGATGATGTCGTCCAGGTACACCAAAAATGTTTTCCAATGCAGTCCTTTCAATTATTGGTCCATGAGTCTCTCGAAAGTAGCTGGAGCGTTACATAGCCCAAAGGGCATAACCGTGAGTTGCCACAAACCCTCACCAACGCTGAAGGTTGTCTTTTCCTTATCTTCATCTTTAACCTCCACTTGCCAATAGCCGCTTTTCAAGTCCAGTGTTGAAAACCATTTCGTACCAGATAGTGAGTCCAGAGTATCGTCAATTCTTGGTAATGGATAGCTGTCCTTCGTTGCGTCGTTCAACTTCCGGTAATCCACACAGAACCGCATTTTTCCATCCTTTTTCTTCACTAGCACTACCGGTGAGCTCCATGGACTAGCTGATGGTTCGATCACGCCGCTATTACTCATTTCGTGTATAATTTCTCTTACCACTTGGCGTTTGGCCAAGGGAACACATCGAGGAGCTTGGCGGATTGGTCTCGCATCACCGGTATTAATTTGATGCTTCACAACATTGGTTCTGCCTGGTTTGGAACCATCCTTGTCAAATATGCTCGAGTACTTAAGTAAAAGTTGATTTGCCTTCTTTTGGTGGTCTTTCTCGAGCTCTTACGTCCATGCCGTGATATCATCTGATAGATCAATACTGCTGGTAGAACCATTTTTCACAGTTTATAACTACCTCCACCTCCTGACATTGTCCCAATATAGCTCCTTTGGAAAGCTTGATCGGCGATCTGAACTCATTTAGTACTCTTACCGGTATATGTCCATCTTGTTTTGTCATAGCCAGTGTTTTTCCTACTAGTATATCCGTCTTTGATTTATTGGCTGCTTCTACAACCCACAATTTGTTTGTCCCACAATCTCCATCAATCTTTGCCCAAACGACTGCCTCCGACTTAGGTGGAATTTGTTGGTTATCTTCCACGAGGACCCGCTTACTGATGTACTTGTCCTCGTAACCAAAATTGAAGGGCACATCCACGTTCTTATAGATCATAGTTCTGTTTTGCATGTCGATCTTGATGCCTTGGTTGCTTAAGAAATCCACACCAACTATGATCTCATCAACAATATCTGCCACTATAAAATTGTGCAGTACGGTGACATTCCGATTTCACATGTAACTTCTCCTTGGTGTCCTCACCAGTCGCCGTACGCAACTTTGCTCTATGTAATGGCCTCACTTCTTTGTTGACTAAATCAGATCGAATGATGGAATGAGACGCGCCCGTATCAACAGTCAGTAAACGCTCCTTTCCGTCCACGAGTTCTCCAACAGTAACATTACTCGTCTTCCTTCCGATCTGTGAGACAAAGATTATGGGGCATCCAATTGCGGGAGCCAGCCTACGCCCCTTGCGGGTGACTCTCTTTAGTTTAACGGTTGGTTGGATTGGGAGACTTGCTCATCTCCTTCAGCCTTGCGCTTACGTCCGCCTGCATAACTGGAATTGTTGGATCCAGATCCACAATAACGTGCAATATGACCAGACTTTCCACACTTCAAGTACTTAATGGCACCTTCGCTTTTCTTTTGGGCACCATTTAATGCTTCCAGAAGTTTTTTCGATTTTGTTGACCAAGTCTGGCGTCTCCACTTCCACACGGTGCGCTTTGTATACTGGTTTGCTCAAAAGAGATGCTGTTTCTTGAGTTAGCGCAGGTGATACCGTTTCAGCAAATGATTTCTTTGGATTTGCATATGTGGCTCGCTTTGTCTCCACATCACGTATTCCATTGATGAAACTTTGTATTTTCACCCTCTCGATGTATTCCGCTGGTGCGTCCGCGTTTGCCAGATGGGCCAACCTCTCGATGTCCGATGCAAACTCCTGCAATGTTTCATTATCCTTCTGGAAGCGATTATGTAGCTCTATTTGATGTATCTGCCTTCTATGCTCGCTACCGTAACGTCTTTTAACGGCTCTCATCAACGCATCATAGTTGTTTCTTTCAGCGTCTGGAATAGTCTGTACGATTTCGGCTGCAAGTCCTTTCAATGCCACAAATAAAGCAGCGACTTTGTCTTCCGCGTCCCAGTTGTTCACAGCTGCTGTCTTCTCAAATTGTAGCTTAAATACCTGGAAAGGAACAGAACCGTCAAAGGATGGCGTTTTTACATTGGAAGAGTTCGATACAGCATTTGGACGATTCAGTCGTAACTCCTGGATACGAGATTTTAACGCATCCACCTCGGCCTCGATCTTATCCTGTCGTCCACTAAAAACTTCTAGCTGCGATGAGACTCTTTGCTCTTGTGTCTCTAGTTTTAACGTTATGCGTGTTTCCTGTTCCATCAACTCTTCCTTAATCTGTGATGACATATAAGCCTTGTCTTCTTCCAGTGGAGTGGAGATCTGTGATGAAACCTATGCCGAAATTTGCGACTACATTCGTGTCTCCAACTCGTCAAACTGAGATGCCATGCTTGATGTTATGTTCGTTGATATCTGAGCCAATGCAGCCAATAACGAGTTTGTGTCCACATTTTCCACTTAATTCGGGGTTTCCTTTTTCTCTTCCACTTTCGCTACCTCATCTACAAGCTGAAAAACATGATCGTCAACGTTGATTCCGCCTGCTTCCATAGCCTCTCGCAAACGTGCTTGTAGCTCTAAATTATTGCCTGTTGTGTTCAATCCACGTTGCTCCAACTCGTTTTTGAGTTGCTGGATCTTCAATTCATGCAACTTTACCATGCCCTTGTTACCCTTACAATGTCCTTGTTATCCTTTTCAATGTTCTTATTATCCTTTTCAATGTCCTTGTATTTATTTAACAATATCGCTTCTGACACCAATTGTGACGAATTTGATGATTTTCCTTGAGTTCGATCACTGTACGTCAAATAAAACACTGAGATTCTGCTTAATAAATAGTACGCTTTATTCACTTCTAAAAACCGTAGTACAATATCGCGGGTTAATTCACTGTTCAGTACTTCACTGTACAACACTTCAAAATAATCTGATTGATGTGCGTTGGCTTCTGCACCTTTATATATCCTAGCGGACTATAGCTTTACCACCTAGAAATGTCTACACATTTCTGGGTTATTCGTGCAACACCGTTCTCGAAGCGTCTATCTATCGTCATCTCCTCTTTGTGCCACATTCGCAAATATGCGAGCTGCCTCTTCCTCTCTCACTCTCACGTCATGTACCTAAACAGCTGTAGTTGTCGTAGTGACGCTAGTGGTGGAAATACGCTATTGGTGGGAGATGAACGATTCTTGAGAATATTCGCCACAATATATACAGCTATGGTCAGAGCTTTAGCCCACTTAACATTGTACTGAAAAATAGTACAGTAACTTTAAAGATAATACGAATTGCACCAAAAGTTTTGAGGCTTAACAAAGTATTGTATTGCTCTCTTCAAATGACAAAAAAAATTTCATTATAATTCTTTCATATTTGTTTTTGCTAAGTGTTTCTTCACATCCGTCTAAAGTGCATTGGACATCGATTTAGCGCATTTACGCCTGTTTTGTTATTACTTGGGATTGGTTGAAAAAGTTAATCGTTTTTTTTGGTTAATATTTAATAAATAAACTCTTCTCTGATAATTTTCTTAAATTTTCGGGAAGAAAATACTGGTCGGTTTGACAAAAAAGAACCTTTTTTAATCAGGGACCAATCAAGGGCAAAATTTCAAGAATTTGTTTATGTTTTCGAGAAAAATGGTGTACAATGCCATCATAAATGTGAGTTCGGATCCTAATTTGTCAAAGCATAACAAAAAACGTTAAGATCACCCTCGTAAAACTTTTCCCCAAGGCGACAAAATGTTCGGAAGAAAGAGAAAAAAGCACCCTTTTAAGTCCTTACCATTAAAAGTGGTTGAAATAATTACGGAATTGTGCTCAACTGTGTCCTGAAAACTTATACGAAGACCCCTAAATGAAAATAAAAAGTATGGGCGCAAAAGCAGGAAAACGCCGCTCCTGTCAAACAAGAACATTAAAGCAAAGGTGTCATTCTCAAGAATCCACATACTCAAAGGTGTAGAATTTTGAGAAATTGTACTTTTTTCGGATGCACCCAAAGTAGACATTATCAGTCCTGGCGAGAAAAGTGTGTGCAACATGAAAAAAATCAAGAAACCAATCTACGGGACTCCGAAAACATGATAGTGAGAACTTGGAAGTTTTAGGGAGCGGTCTAGTGTAGTGTTCTTGTTTTGACAGGAGGCGCGTTTTCCTGCTTGTGCGCCTATACTTTTTATTTTCATTTAGGAGTCTTCGTATAAGTTTTCTGGACACAGTTGAGCACAATTCCGAAACTATTTTAACCACTTTCAATGGTAAGGACTTAAAAGGATGCTTTTTACCCTTTCTTGCAAACATTTTATCCCCTCGGGGAAAAGTTTTACGAGGGGGATCTTTACGTTTTTTGTTATGCTTTGACAAATTAGGATCCGAACTCACATCTCTGATGTCATTGTACACCATTTTTCTCGAAAACATAAAAAAATTCTTGAAATTTTGCCCTTGATCGATCCCTGATTAAAAAAGGTTCTTTTTTGTCAAACCGGCCAGTATTTTCCTCCCGGAAATTTAACAAAATTATCAGAGAAGAGGTTATTTATTAAATATTAACCAAAAAACTATTAACTTTTTCAACCAATCCCAAGTAATAACAAAACAGGCGTAAATGCGCTAAATAAAGTTACTGTACTATTTTTCAGTACAATATTAAGTGCGCTAAAGCTCTGACCATAGCTGTAGATGTAGGATATATAGTAACGTCGTTAACTCGCGCGTAGTCTTTTCGACGACGAGAGGCATCTAAAGAAAATGCTTGCTATAAACAGTCGCCAAGCGTAAAAAAGAGGCGGCAATTGTGTATTCGATTGATAATGAACTAATGCTATGGATACACACACGGAGATTACCTCCAATAAATCTTCTTTTATCAGATCCAAATTTTACACTGACACAAAATGAAAGATTAACAATCGGCGCACTAGATGGCTTTGGTTGTAGTACTTGCGGTTTAAAACTATATGTCGCGGTTTAAAACTAGATCTATCGTTCAACCCGTCAGTTTGTTTGTATTTATTGTTAGATGTCGCTGCAGTGTTGACAGCGAACATTTTGCTGTGGCTTCTCAAATCTTCTTCATTTTTGGGAGTTTATAATGAAGATTATGCTCAAGTTAACTCCCAAAAGCGGAGATAATTCGGAATTTGCGCTAATGTATCAGCCGTATAAGCTCAAGCTACTAGAGCTGCCAAATGTCTGGGAGTTCATACAGCAATATTATGAGCCTCTATTCACCATGGGCGGTCGAAAAGACTACGCGCGACCTCTTCAAGGTTAATAAAAATCCACCAGCAACTTGATTGAAAATGAAAAATTAGTTACGGCCTTTCTATATTAGTGTAACGATATAATGCCGCAATTATTTTTAAAATATAATTAATTTGTAGATTTACTATTTACTTGTAACTAAACTACTATCTTTTACCTTTAAAACGCCATGACGAGTGTAAGGATATCTCTTATAAAAACATTTTTACAGCTATAATATGGTAAAAATTACGTTTTTCAAACTTTGAAATTCGACCAGTCCGAAACCATTGGTTATAAAAATGAAATCCGTGTAAATTTGATCCTTTAGTACCCTAAAGAAGTGTCCCTCAAAATTTGAACGAAATCCGGGAGTAGCCAGATTTTGAAATATACGTTTTCATATGGAATGTCTCTACTTGTTTTATCCATAGGTGCTGTTCACTAAGGCGAAGATGGACCATATTTAATTGGGTACACTTCACTTCACTATGCACGCACCTTCACCCGATATTCGAAATAAAGAAAAGATATAATTTTAAGTTTAATAAAAATAGAATAAAAAAATATTTTTAATTTAAAATGAACTAAAAACTGCAAAATAATTTCTCCTCTGCCTAAATAGATTTTTCACCACGTAGAGCTTGTCCTGAACATTTATGAGTGAGAATTCTTATAGGTATTACAGTACATGGCAAGATTGAAATCTATAAAAACATTTGGCGCTTGCTATATGGTGAAAAGATGATCTTTTAGGAAAGCTCATATCGGTAGTAAGATTTCTAGAAACTTATGAGAACCATATATATGGCGCCCCTATAGTGCATTGGGGTATAAAACTAAGCGATGATGAAAATTTCAAGATCCTAACTGAAGGGGAAGTTCGTTGAAAAACGAATTAATCGACACCGAAAACAGACCTTCGCATTTCTTAAATAGAGCGACTCACGCGCCACCAAGCGGGTCCAATTTTTTTTGAAACATTTGGAAATTGATTAAGTAATACACACGCTAAATATTAGCCAAATCTGTCCATAATTTGGATTTTCAGTTTTTATTACCCCGATCTCAGCTCCATCTAGCGGATTTTTTTTGGGGAAAATATTTCTTTTCATGGTAGTAATACATGTTCCAAATTTCAGCCAAATCGCACCATAAATGCGATTTTTGGAAATATAGCGACCCACGCGCCACCTATCGGATTTTTGTTTTCATAATATTGCATTGTCATCGCGATCTGAACTGTGGTAAAAATTGCAAGACCCTGGCACAACAGGAAGTTAGTTTAAAATCGCATGCAAAAATCCGGGCACAAGAACGACGAAAGCGACCTAATAAAAACATTTTAAAAAGGGTTGGCTTTATTGAGCGGGAGCGCAAAGTGACCGTCCGGTACAATAGCTAATCGATTGTGTTTTGTTTATTATGTGTGGGTGTGTGTCGTGTTGACATTTTGTGTAAGTGTAACTGTGTAAATGTGGGTTTTTGATGTGGTGAAAAGTGTTGGCAGGGTTGCTGATATCGCGGTGGTCATTTACAATAGGGCTCATTTAGCCAACGTAGACATTTTGTGTAAGTGTAACTGTGTAAATGTGGGTGTTTGATGTGGTGAAAAGTGTTGGCAGGGTTGCTGCTATCGCGGTGGTCATTTACAATAGGGCTCAGTTAGCCAACGTAGATGACCCCAAAAACAATTTTTTTTTTTCATATAAAATTTACAAGTAGAAAACTGAAAAAATTTCAAATGGGGTCATTTACCTGAGCTTACCTCACTTCTCCTTAGTAACTGACACATAACTTTTTGAGTTTGGATAGTTAACACAAATGTTTGTTCTATCATATTCAGCCTTCCAAATACTTAAGGGTCAGTTACATAAAGCTTTATTTTGACTTTACCTCAAACTTTGACTTTGACAGAAAAGTTCAGTATAGGTATTTAAACAAAGCATGGCAAATTGGAGACCTCAAAGTTGAGGCAAGGTTAAAATTTGGCAAACTCTCAAATTTTGTTTGCTTTGCTTGCTTTGACATTCAGATGTTGATGACTTCGCTTTAATTAAAGAATAAAAAGTTGAAGGAAATATTAATTAATTCCTTATTTCTCTATTAAATCAATAAATTAACCAAAACACTCAGAATGCAAAGAAATAAATAACGAAAACAAATGTATAAAAGAGAAGCGTCAAGGCGTTCATTGTAGCATACCTCTGAAGTTGGACGCAGAGTTTTGAGGTAGCAAATGTCAGGCGAGGTTAACAAAGCTTTATGTATTTGACCTTTTAGGGTCTCATTATGTATGACGAATGATAGCTCAGACGAACGATTCGTCTGCTTCCAAAATCGAATTTTCTTTAATTTTTGTTTTTTTATGTCAAAGAAAAGTCGAAAATATTTAAAAAAATCTATAGAGTGAATGAAAATGATTGATAATGCTATGGCTACACGATATTGTGAGCAGACGAATCGTTCGTCTGAGCTATCGTTCGCCATACATAATGAGGCCCTTATATCGTATTTACTTGTCGACTTATGGACCTCGCAAAATTAGTCGATTTTCGTTAAAAGTTGTGCAACAAAATCTATTCGGGATGGTCTTCTATGAATCGACGATAGTAAAACGCTATTGTATGATAAAGAGGAAGGTTAAGGCTTTCGGAATCATATACTTTGACCCAAATGTCGCTTCTAATTGCAGAGTTACAGAGGTCCAAAAAATATGTCATTTGAGCTTTAAACGCGGATTGTGGGAGAACTAAAAAAATTCGTAAATCAACGATATGTCGGTAGGTACTTAAAACTTGCACTTTGTTAGACTAAAATTAAATGATCTATAAAACTGCATACTCGTTTAAATGTCTTTAACAGCACCGAGTAATGAGTAACAAAAAATGAACTTTCAATTGCATTTCACAAGTGTCAGTGGGGAGATATTTTAAAAGTAAAACATGGAGGTGATGGAGGTTTTACTCCTCTTTCAAAATATATAGCATTTTCCAATATGTGACAAGAAATGAAGTTTTCCGAAGCACTTCTAAAAAACGCGGGTATTTCGCAGTTTTCTCAAAAACGGCTCTGGCGATTATTTTAGTTTTTGCGTGAATCGTGTTTATAAAGCTTATATTATCATAAAGTAAAGCCAAAAGTATTGTACTCTGACTTTGAAGTTAAAATCGATTCAGGAGAGCCGTGCGTAGCAGTGCTGCCGTGGGGGACCCTAAAGGGTAA